>SNQJ01S0022382.1:67052-89347 GCA_010110895.2 Picea sitchensis | reverse complement strand
CACTATAACCTCCAGGTGTGCCTACGATGCCCCTTGCGCGACACACATTGTAAGTCAGTGGGAGTTGAACTTGAAACCTCATGGAACTTCTTTTTCACGACACTTGCCAATTGAGTTGCCCCCCCGGGGGCTATATTGGATGTTTCTTATGTCCCCTTTATTAATTAAATAAAATACTTGTCTCTTACATCTATCCACATTAAATGACACTTGACAGTTCAATACGTTTCCCAGAATTTACATTAACAACAATGCCTTTTCTCCTACTAATCCTAAACTCAAATTTTCCACTTAGGGAAATTATTTAACTTAATAAATAATTTATTTGTAGGTATTACATACTCTCCCCTTTGGACTTAACAGCGCCCTACTTGTTAATTATTATTCTTTTCAATCATCCTTGGAACAAAGATGGATATGTATTTCTCATGAAATCCTCCAATTCCCAAATATCTTCTTTAGGACTAAAGTGCTTCCACTTCACTTTTACCTAGACAATGATGTAGTTCCACAATAATGTTTCTTTCTTTTTCAGAACGAGCAAAGGTTCCACCTGAAATTCACCTTTTGGTTCTGCCTCTAACAAGTTCCAATAAATTACTTGAGTAGGGTAATGAACATATTTATTTAATAACGAAATATGAAAAACATTATGAACTTTTAAATTTGTTGGTAGTGTTAGTTGATACACCATTGGACCAATTTGAGCTAATAATTCAAATGGTCAACAAAACCATGGTGCCAACTTGGCACATCTCCCAATTTTTAATGAACTCATTTTTATTTAACTCTCGGATAAACATGGTCCCCGACATTAAATTCTTGATGAAGTTTGTGTTGATTCACGTAAATTTTTTGTCTGTCTTGTGCAACTTTTAGATTATGTTGATCATTTTTAAAAATCAATTCCATTTCCTATAACATATTTGGTCCAACCATGATTCGATCAACTAGATTTTCCCAACTAATAGGAGTTGTACATTTTATGTCATAATGGATTTCAAATCGACTCATTTCGTTTGAAGACTGATAATCGTTATTGTAGGCGAATTCTAATAAATGTAAGTAGTCTTCTCATCATTCCATATTATTCATAACATACATCCTTAACATGTATTCAATTATCTAGTTAGTACGTTTGGTTTTTATGTCGATTTGAGGGTGGTAATTGGTACTAAAGTTCAATTGAGTTTCAAGACCTGCAAATAATGTTTTCCAAAAAATCGAAGTAAACTTAACATCCCTGTTAGAAATTACCTTCTTTCTTATTCCATGTAATCTAAAAATTTCTTTCATAAAAAATTATGCAATATGAACAACATTCTAATTAGATTTTACAGGTATAAAATTTTCAAATTTACTTAAATTTTCCACCACTACCATAATTGAATCATGTTTTTTTTGAGTTTCTGGAAAACGTGTAATAAAATACATTGATATTACTTCCCATTTTCATTTTGGTATAGGGAAAGGCTGCAATAAACCTACTAGATGTTGATGTTTTGCCTTTACCTATTGACATTCTAAACACTTTGATAAATAGTCACTTGTATCTGTTTTCATATTAGGCCAATAAAATTATTTTCTTAATGCTTAAATCATTTTTTGATATCGAGGATGGCTTGAATAAGGGTTTTTATAGATTTCATTAAAGATTAGCAATTTTATATACATCAAATTTGGAGTGTAAAGTTTGTTTTTAAACTTTAGAATTACGTCTTGGTCGATTTTGACATATGTCATGTTTGTTTCCTCTTCACCTTTTAGCAATTTTTTTATTTTTATTTTTACATACTCTTCGTCCATTTTACATGAAGATATGATTTTGCCTTTGAGATCGTTGTCAATTTTACTCATAATTATTTCATAAATACCACCTTTCCTTCTACTAAGTGTGTTTGCAACTTTGTTTTCCTTACCCGTAATATGTTTGATTTCAAAATAAAATTCTCTTAAATATGCAAGCCACCTTACCTATCCTGCATTTAATCCTTGCTAATTCAACAAGTACTTTACGCCACTATTATCTGTTAAAATCAGAAATTTCCTTCCTATTAAGTAATTACGCCATATTTTTAATGCATGAATCAAAGAAGCTAACTCTAATTCATGTGTCATATTAAGCCCTAAATAGTGGTACATTACCCCTTAATTGGGGCATATTACATTAGTAATGTTATTTTATTTATGTCGGCTTGGGTCCATTAGTTGTAATTTTACCTCCTAGTCTCCTATATATACCAAGGAGACATTTTCATTTGGAATCATCTTGTATTTTGACATATATGTAGCGTTTGAGGTTTCCCCCTCGAAAAAGATTATTATCTGAATTTCTCTCTTTTTCAAGGTGTTGAGTACCTATTGTGATGTTTTTCTATGCTATATTGATACTCAGTTCCTAACATATGGTATGAGAGATCAAGGTCTTGGGGTTTCACTGCTACATCTAAGACACCTTGGCATTTTTCACTATAATTGTTTTTTCTATGATGTTTTAGAAGGAACCCCTTGGGGTATATTTAGAAGATGGATCTAGGTACGTTGGGTTCAAATTTCATTTCTAAAGGAATCAGCCTCTGTAAGATAGGATTATAGAATCATCTTGAATTGATCCATCGCGAAATTTTTGTTATAAAAATTTTGCTGTAATGTTTGAGACCGTGAAATCTACTGGAAATTCACAAAAAATATTAAAGTATATGTGATAAAAAATTCATCTTCTGGGTCATCTTATATTTGTAGATACACCCTGTGGAAGATAGGGTATCTCACTAGTCCTACTGACTAGTCTCAAGCAATTGTTCCAGGTAAAACAATCATAAATTATTCCTAGAGTATCCAAATTGAGTGAGACAAGTTGCATGGGATAGTGGACAGTCTGTATTATTTCTGGTGTAATTTTTAGAATTGTATATCAATTATTTTGTGTGGGGCACGCTATACAAGTGAGATCTCCTAGAAAGGCCAAAAATCAAAAAGTTGTGGGGAAGTTACCATAAATTCCACTTGGCACATCCAATTTTGATTAGACCTGTGGAATTGCAAAGAAGAAATATCAGAGAACTACAAGAAGGAAATTTTCATACCCAGAAAGACAAAAATTTTGGAGATACAACAGAAGAAAGATTGTCTAGAAGAACCACCTCAAAATCAAGGTTTAAAAGTGATACTTGGCCAACACACCACAAAGAAAGGGAACCTATACACCAAATAAGCCTCCAGACAGTCCTACTTGGACTCTTGATGAAGATGAAGAAATGTATAGGGACATAAATGATTTACAAAATAAGACAGTGACAAAAATTGAACTACAAGGGATGATGGATGGTTTAAAAAGTGAGATCATGGAAGGATTGAAAATTTTCTTAATAGAGAGGACACGTGAAAGTGAAAATGTATCCCATCAAATTCATGATGAGGACAAAAGGAAGATGAATCAAGAATGAAGAAACTCCAACTTTGGGTTGAAGACCAACCACGTTCCTAAGATTGATATGAAGAATTTTTATGGCAAGGACCCAATCACATGGATACCTTAGATGGAGAAATTATTTGATCTACATGATGTGCCACATACAAGAAAGGTACTAATTTCCTCTATATATTTAGAAACCAATCAATTTGTGTGGTATCTATGGATTTGTTCTTGCAAATCACTCGTCACTTGGATAATTTTCACAGAAGAAATGATAGCACACTATGAGGATACAAGGAGAAATACCTTGTTTAGCCAATTGTTAAATCTCAAGAAAAAGAGTTCAGTTATAGAGCACATTGATAACTTCCAAAGATTGAATATAAAGGTAACATATATTCTAGATGAGAACTTGATTGATGTATTCATAGGAACTCTAAGGAATAAAATTCAACATGAGGTTCACCTTTGGGAACCCAAATCATTGGATAATGCATTTATGGTGGCAAGAAATGTTGAAATTAAAAATATGTCTATGGCTACTAGAAGGACCACTCCTAACATATATCGAGAGAATAATCCTCCTTCTTCTAGAACACCTGAACCTACAAGTTTGACACCTCAACAATTGGAGGAAAGAAAATCAAAAGGTTTATGATTTAATTGTGACAACAAGTACAGTAAGGGACATAAGTGTGGTGAGAAGAAATTATTTTACATATATTTTGAAGAGGAAGAAGAACAAGAACAAGAACCATCTCAATATGAAAATGTAGAAGCAATTTCTTCGGAAGAGTTGACTCCCACGATATCTTGTAATGCATTGGCTGGAATTAGCACTCCTCAAACCCTCAATATCGAAGGATATATCAAAAATAAAAAGGTAATAGTCCTAATTGATTCTGGTAGTACTCATTATTTTATTCACTATAGATTAGCCAAAGCTCTCAATTTCTTTTTATATCGAGCACCTGAGTTTCAAGTAATGATTGCAGATGGAGGAACTATTAATTGCTCAGGAAAATGAAATAAGATAAATCTTACTATGGGGGAATATGTAATGAATAGGGCAATGATTTATATACCCATGGGTGGTGTTGATATCGTACTAGAAATCCAATGGTTACAATCATTATAAACAATGGATTTTAATTTTCAAGAACTTTTCATGAAATTTTCATTGGAAGGAAAAGAAATTGAGTTAAGAGGTATCACAGGGAAACCTAGTAAGGTGATAATCTCTAATGCCATGAAAAAATTATTGAAAAATGGGCATCAAGGTGTAATTCCACACCTATGCTCACTATATGTTCAAACATCTAAGCCATCTATTCCCATAGATATCCAAGGTATCATTGCTAATCATTCGAAAGTATTTAATGATATTACCAAAGGTCTTCAACCCACTTGAAATCATGATCATGGTACTCACCTAATTCCTGGGATTTTTCCTCCTAACATCAGGCTGTACAGATACCCTTATTCCCAGAAGAGTGAAATTGAGCTTATGGTTGAAGAAATGTTAGAGGATGACATTATTAGACCTAGCCAAAGTTCTTACTCAACATTGTTGGTAACGGTACTCAAGAAAGATGGATCTTGGCATAGGTGTATAGATTATAGAGAGCTCAACAAGATCACTATTAAATATAAGTATTCCATTCCTGTCATTGATGAATTCTTAGATGAATGACATGGAGAAATCTATTTCACAATGTTGGATCTTCGTTCAGGGTATCATCACATTAAAATGAGGGAAGAAGATATACCAAAAACAACATTTCTAAATCATGAAGGGAATTATGAATTTTAGGTCATGCCATTTGGCCTTACAAATCCAGCTTCCACATTCCAAGGGTTGATGAATTCCATTTTCAAGCCCTTCCATAGAAAAGTTTTGTTAGTATTTTTTTTATGATATACTAATCTATAGCAAGTCTTGGGAGGATCATATGCAACATGTTCACAAGGTGCTACAACTACTCAAGGAGCAACAACAATATGCCAACCCATCCAAATGTTTCTTTGGGGTCATATTGTACCTCATGAAGGTGTCAAGGTAGACCCTGACAAGACTAAGTCCATGATGGACTGGCCAATTCCCAAAACATTGAAGAATCTTAGAGGATTTTTGGGTTTGACAGGTTACTACCACAAGTTTTTTCGACACTATGGAATAATATAATCACATTTAACGACACTAACTAAGAATGATGCATTTTCATGGACTCTAGAGGCAACTAAATCTTTTGAACAACTTAAAGAGGTGATGTGCAAAGATCCTATCTTGACCACTTTAGACTTCAAAAGAACCTTTATTGTGGAATGTGATGCCTCGTGAAATGGAATTGGTGTTGTCCTAATGAAATAAGGAAGGCCCATAGATTTTGAGACTTGGCCAATCAAGGGAAAGGACTTACACAAACCCATTTATGAGAAGGAAATGATTGAAATACTATATGCATTGAAGAAATGACACCCGTACCTAATAGGTAGGTACTTCAAGGTCAAAATATATCATGATAGTCTTAAATACTTCTTGGAACAAAGACTATCTTCAGAAGAAGAACGCCAATGGGTGACCAAGATATTGGGTTATGATTTTGAAATCGTCTATAAAAAAGTGAAGAAGAATGTTGTGGTAGATGCACTCTCAAGAAAGGATGAAGATGTTGAGGCCTTTCTCTGTTCTATATTGATCATCCAACTCGATTGGATAATAGAAGTAACAAATGAATGGAATAATGAAGAAAATGTGTGGACTCTCATTCAAAGGTTGCAGTAGGATTCCATTGCATCAGATACATTTACATGGGAAAATGATTCACTATGGTACAAATATTGCTTATATTTATGTAAGAACTCCCAACTCAAACAAAAGGTACTATCGGAATTGCACACCTCTTCGGTAGGAAGGCACTAAGGATTTTTGAAAACCTACCATGGGATCAAGAAGGAATTTTTTGGGATGGCATTAAAAATGATGTTCAAAGGTTTGTGGCATAATGTTTGGTTTTCCAACAAAATAAGGTGGAAACAATTAATACCCTAGGTGTTTTACAACCATTAGCCATCCCAATTCAGCACTGGGAGGATGTTTCCATGGATTTCATCACAGGGTTACCGAAGTCTGAAAGAAAGAGTGTCATGATGGTGATTGTTCATAGACTGACCAAGTACACACACTTTTGTGCACTCTCTCATCCCTTCAAATCCATTACATTTTCCATTGAATTCATGGAGACAACTCAAAAGCTACATGGAATCCCAAAGAGTATTGTAAGTGACATAGATCCCATCTTCACTAGACATTTTTTGACATAATAATTTTCTTGTTTGGGTACTCAATTGGCTCATAGATCATCCTATCATCCTCAATCTTATGGACAAACTGAGATAGTGAATAAATGTCTAAAAGGATACCTTCGTTTCTTTGTCTCTGATAAACAAACACAATGGTTCAAATGGTTACCCTTGGCAGAATGGTGGTATAACACCTCCTTTCATACTGCAAAAAAAATGAAACCATTTATGGAACTCTATGGATACCACCCTCCTTCCATCACTTCTTCTCTAAAAGAAAAATATAATTTTCAATCAGTGGAATATCACATCAAGAATCAACAACAAGTTCTCCAAATATTAAAGGACAACTTGACCATGGCACAAAATCGCATGAAACAACAAGTAGATCAACATCATAGTGAAAGAAGTTTTGAATTAGGGGATTGGGTGTTTTTAAGTCTACAACCATACAAACAGGTTTCCCTCAAGCAAGCCAAGAAGCATAATAAATTATCACCAAAGTACTATGGCCATTATAAGGTTTTGCAAAAAATTGGTACTATGGCATACAAATTGGAGTTGCCTGCATCTTCACGAGTACACTCAGTTTTCCATGTTTCATGCTTAAATAAGGTTATAGGTGATAAGATCCCAGTTCAAACTATATTTCCAGAACTTGATGAGGAAGGAAAAATAATATTGGAACCTAAATCCATCACTAACGCAAGAATTTTCCAGCTGAGGAATAGATCCATTTCATAGTATCTCATTAAATCAAGGAAACTACTGGCTAAAGATTCCACTTGGGAAGATGAGTATTTTATACAGAAGCATTCATATTTACTCGAGTGTTGCGGAAAACACTTGTCTCAAGGGGAGGTGCATGCTAAGCCCTAATTAGTGGCACATTACCCCTTAATTGAGGCATATTACACTAGTAATGTTATTTTATTTATGTCGAATTGGGTCCATTAGTTGTAATCGTACCTCCTAATATCCTATATATACCAAGGAGACATTTTCATTTGGAATCATCTTGTATTTGGACATTTATGTGGTGTATAAGGAGGTTTCCCCCTCAAAGAGGCTTATTATCTGAATTTCTCTCTTTTTCAAGGCATTGAGTACTTATTCTGAGGTTATTCTATGCCATATTGATATTTGGTTCTTAACATGTCACATAGTTTCATTCATGATATTTTAACTTTCTTAATTCATAAGAAATCATGTATCCTTCTTGTGATAAAACTCCACCTAACCCTTTCTTGTTAGCATCGATACAAACAATGAAATATTTATAAGGTTCAATGACTTGACGAATTGGTGCAGTAGTTAACTGTTCCTTTAACTTATTAAAACTTTCCTAACATTATTGCGAGAAAATAAACTTTACCCCATTTTTTTGTAAGGATGTAATAGGAAAAGAAATTATGGAAAAAAATTCAATAAACCATTTATAATAACTTGTTATTCCAATAAATGATTGTATCTCTCCCACATTTTTGGGTCTAGGCTATTCTACAATTTCCTTTATCTTTTATAGATATACTGCTATCCCATCCTCAAAAATAATATGTCCCAAGTGTTGCATCTTCCTTTGATAGAAGTCACAGTTTCTAAACATTGCATAAAGATAATGTTTTATTAATGTTTGTATTAGTATTCTTAGGTACTTTTCATGTTCTTATTTAGATATTGAATAAATCAGAATGTCATCAATAAATATCAAAACGAACTTATCTAAATATTTACCAAATATGTTGTTCATTAGGAACATGAAAGTTGTTGGCGGGTTTTTTAGTCCAAACAGAATCACCACAAATTGATAGTATCCATATCATGTTAGAAAATATGTTTTGTTAATAACCTCATCCTTAGTTATGATTTGATGGTAACCGGATATTAGATCAATATTATAAAATAATTTCTCTCCTCCCAAGATCCAAAAAGGATCCATAGAAGAATAAGGACGACTCATAACTCGCAGGAACAACTTAGGAAGCTCATAATGGCCTCAACATATAGAGAAAGGGAAAACATTAAAAGTCCTCAAAACTCAGTGGAAGTGGCATCATCACGAAGAGCGCATTCTAATATTTCCAATGACGCAAACGAATCATCAAACATAGTTATAGATTTAAATATATTTGCGGTCAAAGTTTGGTCAACCTATTGCAGTGAAGAGGGAATGAGTCAACATCTGTAATGTTGTCGTCAGCATTAGTACAGATGAATTCATAATATGTAAAGTGTATGTGGCACATGCAAGAGGAGACACATGTCATGGTAACATCATCATGGTGAAGGGGAAGCACTAGAGGCTTCCATGTGTCACGCATTTTTGGATTTTTCAGGTCGATCTGTGGACCAATGAAAAATATCCACGTGGCAATCCATAAAGCCACATGGCAGACCGTACGGTGATGTGGCAGGATGATATGGAAGCTGCTATGGAAGAAATTATGTCCACGTGGTAGTTGACTGTATAGGGGGTTAGCATGGCCCAATGGTTTGCTGCCATGTGGCCTAGTCATGGGTTTCCAGTGAGGAAATGCCCAATGAGGGCTTGAGATCCGAAATTCAAAATAAAAAAAAGGAATATGGGTCCGCCAAATATGGTGTATCCCTACTGGATCTGGTGGCCAATGGTCAAATATAAACCATTGTTTAAAGTTGGAAGAACCACCACATATTAATATATATATGTTATAAAAAACACCCAAAAGGGGAGGCCCACATGCTAGACCCTTGGACCTCCCCCTTTGTCTATGCCTTAACTATAGCTCCTCCCACCAATAGGTCAAACGACCATATTGTTTATACCTCCCAAAATTTTTATTTAAATCTTGAATCCACCAGTGCATGATGGTACGGCCAAGAATGATTTACGAGTCATTTTTTGGGAATTAATTGCAGTTTGCAGGGCACAAAAACTGAGAAAAAATTAGTCTTGGGCCTAGGAGTGCCAGAGTCGGATTGATTCATGGAGACAGTCATTTTTGGGTAATTCATCACCACAAATTCAATGGTGTTGTTCTTTTTTTGATATGAGAAAATATTCTATAGGCTAATTCCATAATGAGGTATACTTATGTATTTTTCCAAATTCTCTTGCTGAGTTAATAAAAAGGCCTACCTATTTGAGAGCAGGACTTGGAGATGTAGTCCACCAGGGATGAACTCCATTATCAAGTTTTGTGTTCATATTTGATTCTTATGTATCTTCATTATTTTTCTTTTCCTTATTTAATGGTTCACTTTATTTATTCTCATTTATTACAATTCTTTATAAGTCACTTAGATGAAAATATCTTGGATCATGTTGGTATAAGAGAAGTCATCTTTGATGTGAATTGTTGAGTGTGAATGATGATTAGGGCCATGCATAAGAAGGGTGAAGTAACTCTTAATACCTTCAATCCCGAAGTTGGACGTGCATCCCGAAGGAATAAAATGGCAGAAGAGGACAAGCATGATGAACATGAGAAAAACTTACATATGGTCTTTTATCGCATGTCATAAATGGTCAAACAAATGTATGGAGACTACGAGAAGAGGATAAAGAATAAAGGGAAGAAAAAGGAAGCACAAGCTGATGATGATGCTTCGGTAAGTTAATGGGCTGGAGGAGATCGTCCTAAACCTCCATCTTTGCCATCAAGTTCTATTTCTTCTTCCTTTGAGCATTCTCATCATTCTCATCATTCTATCTATAAAGCCTCTTTTAAGAAACCATTATTAAAGCTTGATGTACAATTTTCTTTACCTATGTTTAATGGAGGTGATAATCCTAGAAATCTAGATAATTGGATCTGATAGGTTGAATTATATTTCCGTGTTCAACAAATTGATGAAGAGGAAGTTAAAGTGGAATTGGATTCTCTTCAGTTGGAAGGCACTGCTCTCATATGGTGGGAGAGAAAACTTCAGGGAATAAGAAAGTGTGGTAATCTTCTTTCCTCATGCTCGGAATTTAAATCAGAGATAAAGAATCAATTTTATCCATTGGGTTATTTACATAAAGCAATGATGCAATGGAAAACTTGAAGACAAAGTAAAGGTCAAACTATACAAAGTTTCACGGAAGAATTTAGGAATAAACCTCTTGCATTAAACCTTCCTTTGAATTCTTATGAAATGTTAATGAATTATATTAGCACACTTCACAGTTATATCCATCATACTTTTCTACTGTTTAACCCCACCAGTCTTGATGAAGTTTGTGTGCAAGCCACTCACCTTGAGAACAGGGTAAAGAATGTTCAAGAATATCCCACAAAGAAACCTTCCAATCTCTCACATAAGGAATTTAAGAAGTTTAAAAGGAAGGACAAGAAGACCGCCATAGTAAAGAGAGAAGAAGGAAAGTCATCTTTCACTCATTGCAAGAAAAGTGGTCACGATGATGAGCACTATTGGAAACTACATCCATAGAAGAGACTAAAATAGTTCGGTGGAAAGGGGAAGACAAAGACCGTTGCTACAGTGCAATAAGATCATGGTTTTGATTCAGTAGATGAAGGAAAGATCATAGTTGTTGGAGTAAAAGGTACATATTCTCTTCATGCTAGTTCAAATTCCAATAATGAATCCCATGATGATGAATGAAAGAGGAATGAGTTATTTCATATAAGAGTTGTATCTAAACACACTAATATATATACATTATTTGATCTGGGTTCCCAAGTAAACTTTATATCTGAAGGACGTTAAAAAATATGGGTCTTGAAATGAAACCACATCCAAAGCCTTATCCTCTTGGTTGGGTATGTGATAAAGAAAAACTTAATGTCACCAAACAATGTAGGGTCAAATTTTCTATTGCTTCAAAGTTGATTGATGAAGTGGATTTGGATGTTGTATCACTTTATATATGTGGCATAGTGTTGGGGATTACTTATATTTATGATAGAAAAGAAGTCTTCTTTGTTCATGAGAACAAATACAACCTTAGTAAGGGGGGAGTGGAATATATTGTTAGAGGTCACAACATGAGGGTTAAAACAACACTTGTTAGTGCATGACAAATGAAGATACTCATAAACACTAATAAGAGACATGTACTCATGTTCATAAGGGAGAAAGATGTCGAAACATCCAACGGTTTCCAAGGATGTGATCCTTCTCATAAGAAATAATTAATTGATATTGTTTCTAAGTATGATGATATTTTCCAACAACTAGACGGATTACCTCTTAAGAGGGAAATCCAACATGAAATACATCTTCAACACGATTCTCCTCTTCCTAATGTGGGCATGTACAAGATGCCAGTTGTAGAGATGACATAGATCAAGAATAAGGTGCAAGGATTATTGTATCAAGGGATCATCAGGCCCATCTCATCTCGTTTTGGTTCTCTGATCATGATGGTGCCAAAGAAAGATGGCACATGGATAATATTTGTTGATTACTAGGACTTAAATAAAATCACGATGAAAAATGGATACCCTCTTCCTCGTATAGATGATCTACTTGATCAGTTAAAGAATGTTGTTTATTTCACTAAGTTGGATTTGTGCAGTGGATACCATCAGATCATGGTTTCATAATAGGATGCATGGGAGACTGCATTTAAAACAAAAAAGGGATTTTTTGAGTGGTTAATTATGACTTTTGGGCTTTGTAATGCTCCGACAACTTTCATGAGTGTGATGAATGATGTATTCAGGCCTTTTCTAGATGATTTTTTGATTGTATATTTAGACAAAATTATTATATTTAGCAGGACTTGGGATGAACATGTGAGGCATGTAAAACAAGTATTGGATACTTTGCAAAGGGAAAAGTTGTATGTAAAAGTTTCCAAATGTGAATTTGGAAAGACTGCACTTGTGTACTTAGGTCATATTGTAGGAGGAGGACAATTAAAAATTTATCCTTCCAAGATTGATGTAATTGTAAATTGGCCTGAACCTAAAAGTGTAGCAGAGATACAGAGCTTCTTAGGTGAATTCCAGTATTGGAGGAGGTTCATTTCAAACTTATCCTTTATAAAAACTCCTTTTCATGAATTAACGAGTGTGAAGAACACTTTTCAGTGTGGAGGAAAGAAATAAAAATATTTCGACACTTTGAAGGAAAAGATCAGTACTGCACCAGTATTAGCACTATTGAATATTCAACATTCCTTTGAGATTGAGACAAATGCCAATGAATACACCATGGGTGCAATATTGATGCAATTTTGTAATCCTATCTGTCACAACTCTAAAACTTTTAACCAAGTTGTTGTTAATTATCCTACATATGATAAAGTGTTGTATGCATTAGTTCAAAGTGTAAAGAAATGGAAGCACTACCTATTATGGAAGGAAACAATCATACATACAGATCATCAACCCTTACAGTATATCCAAGCACAAACCAAACTGCAACAATTTTGACATTACAGATGGATGGGTTTCCGACAACAACCTCATTTGGTAATCAAGTACAAAAAGGGTACAAGTAACAAGGTAGTTGATATGCTTTCTAGACCTCCTATTGTTGCTTCTATTATTTTGAAGAATGCTTCTTTATCTCATGATAGCTATGTGGAAAAATATGCCATTGATGAAGATTTTAAATAAGTATATGAGAATCTAACCTATGGTGCACAGGTAGAGAACTATTGTCTACAGGGGAAAATTCTCTACCATATTGGAATGATATGTATTCCTACAAGTGAATGAGTCCACGCAATATGAGAATCTCACACTTCTCTTGTGTCTCGGCATTTTGGGGTAGGGAAAACTATGGCATATTTGCATAGGTTTTGTTACTGGCCTAAAATGAAAAAAAATGTAACTAAATATGTAAAGGGGTGTGCAATGTGTTCTACTTGTAATCCCATTAATAGAAAACTGGGGCTATATTCACCACTACCTTTTCCATCCCATCCATGGAAAATTATCTCCATGGATTTTGTAGGGGATTTAACAATGTCGAAAGGGGTTCATGACTATTTGTATGTGGTAGTGGATAGGTTCATAAACATGTTTGTCTTAATGCCATGTAAAAAGAAGATCACTTCTGAGAAGACTGCTAATATATTCTTTCAGTATGTTTGGGTTCACTTTGGATTACCCACATCCATTATCTCAGATCGAGATAATTGATTCCTTAGGGATTTTTGGACAAGTTTGTGGAGAATGATGAACACCAAGTTGGAGACGAGCACTACTTTCCATCCACAAACCAATGGACAAACATAGGTTGTAAATTGGACAGTGGTACTTTTTCTTCGAGGCTACTGCAATAAGAATCCCAAAGTATGGGATGAACATATACCCTATGTAAAACATGCTTACAACTGAGCCTTACATTTCTCCACTTAGTGTTCTCCTTTTGAGACATGTTTTGGGTACCTACCTACAGTTTCTTTAGACTTGATGTATGGGATAGATGTCGATTCAAATGAATAAATAAATGAAGAAAGAGCTTGTAAGTTCATCCAGAGGATCCAACAGGTACACCAAGTAGCGAGGGAATAGTTAGAGAGAATTAAAGCACATTATAAAGCTCGACATGACTAACATAGGGTTAATCATCAGTTACACATTGGAGACCAAGTATGGCTTCACATCAAAAAGGAAATATTGAATGGTGAAGGAAAGAAACTCAAGACCATTCGTTATAGACCCTTCACTATTTTCGAGAAAAGTGGTACCAATGTTTTTCGTCTAGATCTTCCACCTTATATGCAGATCTACTCAGTTATAAACATAGAGAACTTGAAACGTTTTGAGCCTCCCATGATCATGGATCGGGATGAGGAAGTTTCAATACCTTTAGTTGATGAGTTTTCTCCCGAGTACTTGGATGAGTTAAAGGAATATATCTTCCTGGATAGAAGGATGATGACTTCATGCAGGGGTGATGTTGATTATTTTCGTGTAGGATTAAAGGGCACACATCAAAGAAAAGTAAAGTGGATTGAGAAGGACAAGGTGAGGGAACTCTTCCCCCACTTATTTGTTGATTTATGAAAGCTTTTGGTGGTCCAAAAATCTCTTAGTGGGAAGGAGTGATCCAAAAAGGATCCAGAGAAGACTAAGGACCACTAAGAACTTGTAGAAGCAACTTAGGAAGCTCAGAATGGCCTCAACAGACAAATAAAGGAAAAAAAATCAAAGTCCTCAATACTCAGTGAAATTGGAAGCATCGCGAAGAGAACATCACAAGCTTTCCAATGGTGCAAATGACTCGTAAAATGAAGTTACAGATCAAAATATATTTTCGGTCAAAGTTTGGTCAACCTAGCCCAATCAATAGGGAATGAGTCAGCATCTATACTGTTGATGTCAACATCATTACAAATGATGTCAACAGCCGTACAATGTACGTGGAACACGCACGAGGGGACATGTGTCATGCTGAAGTCAACATGATGTCAACATGGTGACGTGGAAACACTAGAGGTTGCCACGTGTCACTCATTTTTGGAATTTTTGGGTCGATCCATGGACCAATGAACATGTGCCATTGATCCATGGGTCGAGCCATGTGGAATATTGTACGGTGATGCATCAAGATAATATGAAAGATGAGGTGGCAGATCGTATGTTGACGTGGCAAGTGACTATATAGGTGTTCAGCGTGGCCCAATGGTTTCCTGCCACGTGGTAGTGGGAAAATGCCCAATGAGGGCCTGAGATCCGAAATTCAAAAATAAAAAAAATAATACGGGTCCGCCAAATATGGTGGAGACCTGCCAAATCTGGTAGTGAACATTCAAATCTAAACCACCATTTAAAGTTGGCAGAACCACCATATATTAATATATATATGTTATAACAAACACCCAAAAGGGGAGGCCTGCGGGCTTGACCGCGAGACCTTCCCCATTGCCTACACATTAACTATAGCTCCACCAACAAATAGGCCAAACAACCCTACTGTTTATACCTCCCACAAATTTTATTTAAAATTTGAATCCGCCAGTGCACAAGCAGGCGTACGACAGTACAACCGGACACGATTTAGGAGGCATTTTTTGGGAATTAATTGCAAGCTACAGGGCACAAAAACCGAGACAAAATTTCTCTTGGGCATGGGAGTGCTAGAGCCAAATTGAGGCATGGAGACAATCATTTTTGAGTAATTTGATGCCACAAATTTAATGGTGTTTTTTTTTTTCTTATCTGAGCAAATCTTGTGCAACCTAATTCCAAAATGAGGTATACTTATGTATTTTTCCAAATTGTTTTGCTGAGTTAATAAAAAGGCCTACCCATTTGAGAGTAGGACCCAGAGACGTATCCCACCAGGGATGAACTCCGTTATCAAGTTTTGTGTTCATATTTGATGCTTATGTCTCTTCATTATTGAGCTTTTCCTTCTTTAATGGTGCACTTTAATTTACGCTCATTTAATACAATTCTTTATAAGTCACTTCGATGAAAAGATCTAGAATCATACCACATGGTAAAATAGATCATTAATTCTTGGTAGAGGATACTTAATTTTTATTGTCATTTTATTTATCTTTCTATAATCAATGCATAATCAGAATGTTTCCTCCTTCTTTTTTACAAACAAAATTGGTTCTCCCCATGGTGATACAATGGTTCTAATGTATCATTTATCTAATAATTCATTTATCTCTATTTTAAGCTCTATTAACTCAGGAATGTTCATTCTATATGGCGCTTTTGACACAGTGGTAGATCCTGGTACTAAGAGAATAGAAAAGTCTATTTCTCTTCTTGGACGAAATTCTAGTATTTCATCAGGAAAAACAACTTTAAAATATCTTAAAGCCACATAGTCTTCCAATTTTGGTTTGTCATCCTCATTTAGTATATTCATTACCTGAATTGAATACAATTGACACCCCTTACTTATGCATTTTTTAAGATGCATGGTTGATATATGTATTATGGAGACTGGTTTTCCTAGTCCTTGAACTCTTCTTTTTACACCATTTTTGTCTTGATAAACAAATGACTTTTCTTAACAATTTAGTAGAAATTTGTGTGATTCCAACTAGTCCATACTAGTAAGAATGTCATAAGATCCTAAGGGTAACAGATTTAAGTTAAGGAAAATATTTTGATGATTTATTCCTATATGACACTTGGGAATATACTCTGATACTTTTCATTTTGTGGCAGTGGCTAATTGGACTAACTAAGACTTAGGGTGTTTCACTTTTTCCATCTTACAATTCTCTACTATTGATGGGTTTATGTAACACAAACTTTCCCCTGGGTCTATCCATATAGAGATTTGTTTTTTTTTAACTTACCTTCAATTTCTACTACAATAGACTAATGATCTGCTTGTCTCCCTTTTAGAGAATCATTAATTCTATGTACGCTTTTCCCAATATATCCTACTATGGTGGATTACTACATATTATGAACTTTAGTTCTACTTGTTGGGTTTAATCATGGACATTTTCTTCAAAAATGGGGCTCTCCACACTCCCAACATTTCAGTTTCTCTCTGGTATTGTTGGTGATCTTCCTGAATCCCATATTAACTGGTTGAATCCCTCCTTGTGCCTCTTGTGTGCTACATGGATAGTCATTCTTTTTAAATCCCTTAGTCATGTTACGGTAAGGAGTTGGCTTGAAAACATTCTTCCATTGATTCAGTTTATCTTTCTTCTTTTCTTTCCATGTCTTAGGAGTTTCAGATCTTTGTTTATACTGTTCGTAGCACATTCTAGCTTTCCTAAACACCTCATTCAAGGATTTAGGGTTGTCAAATTCAATTTTCTCCTCATAGGACTCTGTTATATCGCTTAAGAACCTCTAAATTTTAACTTTATCTTCATTAATATAAGGCACAAATCTCAACAGATCTAGAAAATTATTAATTAGATCATCCATAGAAAATTTTCCTAGTCATAATTCATAAAATTCTTTATCTTTTATTTCATAATAACCTTTTGATAGGTATCGTTTCTTGAAATACTTCATGAATTCTTACGATTCCATACTTTACCTAGTTTCATATCTTGCCATGGGATACTATCCTTCCCTTTTAACTTATAAATGGTCATTCTAACCTTCATATTACTAGAGTAATTATAAATTTGAAGGTATTTTTTTATGCCTAGCAACCAAACTTCAAATTCTTCATGAGTCTTTCACTCTCCAACAAAAATGGAGGGCTTGATATATTTGAATTCCCCTTCCAAGTGATCTAATGGTTTCATTTTCTTAGTGGAGCCTGTTTGTGATTCTACTCTTGGTTGATTATGAGTTGAGGATCTATCGTTTGACATAGAGTCCCTGCTAGAGTTTGGAGAAGATAATTTATTGTTTCCTTTGTTTGACTTTCTTTTCTTTTATTTACGATTTTCAGCTATATTCCGCAATAATATCTCATTAAGTTCTTATTGTTCCTCCTGTGTTTTCTTAATTTTTTCATTATCAACCTTAGAAGTTTGAAGTTCCACTATGAGACTTCTCATAGTTTCTAGTACTTGTGAGGCTGGACTTCTCTCACTTTTCTGTTCAGGATTTTGCTAGTTGACATTTCCTTCATGGTTAATTTATTCTCCTTTCTATGTTGAAATATTTTTAAAGGTTGAACAATATCTTGTCACTTTAATAATAAAATATCCATCTTTATTAGTAATTAAACAAACATAATTATGTTTTAGAATTTTTTTGAATCTCCATAATATGTAGTGTTGTCAACCATACCATATATAATGTACTCAAAATTCCAAAAAACATTTTTTTTTTAATTCTTATTCTTATTTACTTGTCTCTCAATTAAAATATAAAAAAAAAAAAAACCATTGTATAAAAGTTACCTTAAATTCTACTTTAACTTCTAATTGCAAAACTTTAATTATCAAATTCCTAAAATAATCACCTTCTTATTGCATATCTCGCATATCTCATAAATTTGAGATTCATCAAGAAAAGGTTTCATAGATACCGATATCCACTTCACCTTTTATCCATAGTTAACATGTGTGTATATGTTCCTATCCTCCAATCATATTAATGAAAAAGCGATGGATATATCTAAGGTATTGAAATTAAAATTCAAACTTTAACAATTGTTATGGACTTACCAATTTTACTCCACAGTTTGATCCTTGAAGAATGCATATAGAGTTTACTTACACCGAAACCATACTTCCCACTTGCTCTGTTGTAACATATCCATCGTGTAATTAATATTTCCAGCTAGAGACACTCCCTATCTAGGTACCCAGGGTATTGGTCTTATGTTCTAATCCATTACTATATTGCCATGCCACCTTGGTCACATGTCATAGTACTCAGGCATTTAAGTGTTATTACTATCGTGACAAGTGACAATACATTGGAGTTAGTGAAGTTTTCGAAACCATCAAACATGTTTTCTTTCAAATGTTTCTTGTCCAACACTGAATGTTATTCCGACCAAGTTCCAGCTTCTCTGAAAAAATTGTTTCGTAAGTTTTAAACCTGTATCCTTCTTGGCATGAAATTGGTGTCTAAGATTGAATCTCCCTCGTAGAGTCCTGAAGAGGATTTTCATTTCTTTCCTGTGTTATACATTTTAGTCATGCAAGAAATTTTCTTGAGACGGTCAAAAAGCGAGATTCAACATCTGACATTCTCGATCTTTGCTTGATTAACACTACAATGCTCGGTTGACAGTGGAGGTATGAACAATATGATTTAATTTAAAAGGTCCTTTGGGATATATATATCAGAGATATATATCAAAGGACAATTGTCGTGGCATATATAGATATATATATATATATAGATATAGATGTATATATAGATATAGATGTATATATGCCATGAGAATTGTCCAGAGAATCGATTCTGTCGAATGTGCAAGTATCGAGTTCCTCGTTAACTGAATAGCTAACTGTAAATATCGTTTTGTCTTCCTAATGTCGTTGTAATACTTATATTTTCTTACTGTTGAGTGGAAAGAGAATTTAGATATGTTTTTTTAGTATATATATATATATATATATTTTAGTGTTAACAATCCTTTGCATACTCGTCGTATGGACTGCTAGTGGTTATGCCCTTGGTCATGACCGAAGTGCTTTTCGGGTTTGAATCTTTACACTTCCAGTTTTCAAGTTATAACTTGTGTTCTTTGTTTTACATCAACAATTCTTAGTTTCTTGTGCCTCTTTACTGAGGTTAACATTTTTGTATTACTGAAATTTGTATTCGCTTGAACTTATTGTTTTGGATTGTTCCTTTATCAACATCTGGGCATATGATCAAGATTTCCTTTTTGATTTGGTACTAAACCCATACCAACATAATTTTATTGTTGTTAAGCTTTAAGAATACTCTGTAAGTGATATTTTTTTTTATTTCCTTTCGTTGTTCATTTTTAAATACACTCAAGTCAGTTCTGTTTCCCACCAGTTTATATCGTCTTCTCTGTTATGTACTGATAATTTCTCTCTGGCCTATTCAGGCTCTTCTTGATACTCTGTAAGTGATATTTTTTTTTTTATTTCTTTTCATTGTTCATTTTTAAATACACCCAAGTCAGTTCTGTTTCTCACCAGTTTATATCGTTTTCTATAATATGTTATGCACTGAGAATTTCTCTCTGGCCTATTCAGGCTCTGCTTGTTCTATTAATTCATGTGTCAGTTCCAACAAGGGTTAAAAATATACCCTTATATCAAATGCTACTTTTCATACTTGGAATGCACAGTCAAAAGTAGTTTCATTAATAGTCTGAGTATTTGCGTAATTCTCATATATGTTTCCTTATATTTCCTTACATAACCTTAAGGTGATCGTTTTTCATGTAGAGGACTATACATGTAAGTGTATGTCTGTGTGTTTAGTATTTCATTATAGTGTATCTATTCTTTGTTTAAATACTCACACGGCAAGATTTATTTCCTATAATGTTTCATAAAGGGTATGACTTAGCTAACATAAAAACAATATATCAAAATAGGTTGATTACTTAGGCTTTAACCTTTAATTTATATATATATATAATTTAGTATTTTGTATTTCATATTACCATTTTGATTTATATGAAAAATAATTTACTTTTGTCCAAGGTAAAGTAAAGAAAAATGAACTTCCACATGCATTCCAATTATTCACATACACGTTTAAGTATTACTGTTTTCTATAATATATAACCATAATATAATATAATGACTTATTACCAAATAACTTGCAAGGATAAATCATCACATTTTGGAACACGAAGAAAGAAGGAAGGAAAGGTATTGGGGTTCCTTTACGAGCACCAAAATTTGGAGGAGAATAATCACTCTTTCCTTTGGTTCATTTCACTTATTCAACTTTAACCTTACAATATTTGATTAACATACAGTGATTTATCTCTCTTAACATGTGTATGTGGATTTTGGATTTGTAAATTAAATGGTTGTAAAATGCAATTTTTTTAGTGTATTTTTCCTATCAAGTATGTAAAGTTGATTTATTAAGATACATCATAGAAATTTTTAGTAGGTAACACTATGCAATCTTTCCATGAATTATGTATAAATAGTTAAAAATAATTTTGATCCATATCAAACTTATATATATATATATATATATTGTTGGAATATATATAATTCCTACTTATTTAATGTTCTTGCTAATGTATTGAGAGGTAGAGTTAATCTCTACGTGAGTTGTGTGATCATATTATTAAGAGGTTGTTAGAAAGTTGGATTGGGGAGATCCTAGTTTGGTGTGTGGTTGAGATATTCTTTCAACCTCTCTATCTTTAGAATAAGTTAGATCTGATAACAACCTGTGCAATCTATATAATAGAGTCAATTGTATTGATATTGTAAGATAATAGAATATTTGTTCATATCATTCTACTCTCCCATTTTATCATGGTATCACAGCGTCAAAGTTGGGCTTGAATCCCTTACGGGAGTGCTCAGGCACATGTAGAGAGTAGAGGAGTGTGTTTTACATATTGAAGCTTGCAGCCCTAAGTCTCGTAGAGCGTTTGTTGTATACTAGGCTATCATTGCTCGTGGAGAGCTACGAGAGGAGAAAGTTGTCTGTGGATTGCTATCTACGCGCCAGTTATTGTTGGAGCCGTTGACACTATAACATAGCCTTACTGTTGCTTCCTACGTGTTTCTTTTTCACAGCAGATTGATGCATTCTAATCCTCCTACGATGTTCCTCCTACACCAGATTGATGCAAAATTAATCAGGTCTGGGAAACCTGCAAAGGTATCTGGCGAACGAGATCCGTAGAGACACCAGTGTGATTCACCATTCCTTTCCACTTCAAACCTACGGATGAAGACGCGGGAAGGACAAAGGGTGATTATTATCTATTTGATTTGATAGCTTGGAGGATTAAGGATGGTAATTCTCATCTAGTTTAGTTTGAACCGAAGATTAACATGAGAAAAGGAGCCCGTGTTGCCTCCTACGCATGAAGAAACTCAGGGTTTCAATAATTGCAAGGATTTTGGATACTTTCTATCAACTCTGTTCTTCTCTTGTCTATTCATGTGTGCTTTGGATTGTTAAATATATTGTACCCTCAACAGTATGACTGTACACTGCCAGCTGTACTGGACAGTTGTACTTTCTATTTTTGTCTTGCTTGAGCATATATAGCTCAACCATCTTACATTGTAATACTTCTTCAGTTCTGTTCTGTACTTCTTCAT
>SNQJ01S0022382.1:45892-57627 GCA_010110895.2 Picea sitchensis | reverse complement strand
TTTAAAAGGGGGAAATAATTGTTTTACTATATTATGCTAATTAAAAATTTATTCATTAAAAAGAAAAAGGGAAAAAGGGTAAGTTTTTGCACATTCCTTTTTGAGTTTAAATAAAAAGGGAAAGAGGGAAATCTAAAATAATTAGGAAGCTAGGAAAAAGCGGGAAACATAAAAAGAAATGGGAAACACAAGGAAAAGTAGATAGTCTAACTTAGTAAAGTATTTAGCATTTAAGAACGTTATAATTTAAACTCAACTAGTAAATTAATAAGGGGGAAAGTCATTAAAACTTGTAAGGGGATATGGGGACACCTTGGAGCAATTCTAGGAGTGCCTTTAGGTGAGTGAGGGAAATAGGGGTATTAATTAATTAATGAAATTAGTTTATGGAGGACTGAAGGGGATGGGTGACACATGTACGAGAAGGAATATTATGAATTAAATTATTAACTAATAAATTAAAAGGGATTTTGGGAAAGTAATGGACTTTAAAAATCTATATAAAGGAAGGAGGAGGAGGATGATGGATCTCTTATGTGCATAATGTTACGCTGCAGAAATCTATACTTGAATGACTTAGCTTGTGGGAGTTGGGATACCCAACTCGATGAGGAGTGGGAGATTGGCCTTGTGAGGCAAACTGGGAGCTAGTTGATTCTTTGGTTAGTGTGCATGGCCCCTTTGCAGCTCGGGTGGCTAAGGGGGAAGGAGAGTACCCCTAGCGTTGGCTGGGAGGTACTGGTGAAGTCTCATCGGTTGGAAAGTGAGAGTTGCACGAAGCGCGTGGTAAATCAACTCAGAGCGAGCGATTCGGAAATGGTACACTTCCTTTATTGCTACATGGTAGATTGTTAGTATGATCTATTCTTTAGTTCTACATGTTTAGATATGTACAGAAAATGATCGTCTTAGCATTCTAATTGATGACTGAAATTTTCACCATGGCCTTTAGCTCGATGTTGATTTCCCATGGCCTTCGATCCCTACATGTCTTGATCATCCTAAGGTTTATTGATTGTGATGATTGCATTTTATTTTGGCCTTCATCCCTGGATCATCTTTCCATGCTTGAGAAGTTGGCTAGAAGCCTGATCTACGGTCTTCGCTTTGACGTTAATAGACCTATCGATCTCAACGCACTTCTTTTTTGTGCGTGGATTATGAGTGAAGGATGTTACTGTCCACCATCCACCTTTGTTGTTTCACTTGGCTGATTGTTGTCTTGCAACTTCTAGAAAAAAGTACCTCTGCATATGGATTTCTTTGCATCCTTGTTGGTTTATCTCTATGCTTATTTTGTTCTCCATGCCTTATGGGCTTACCCTTGGATTTTCTTTATGCTTGGGCTGACAGAATCTCTATGATCATTTCAATGACTTTTCCCAATGGATCTTTGTGTTTCTCTTGCTATTGTGTGCGTTTTATTTTTATGCATCTGCATTATTACACTAATCCCAACACTTGTTTGGTTTATGGACTGCGATTTTGTTTTTTACACGTTAATATGTGTGAGGGATATTTTTTCGGGATTCTTCCTACATCTAGCCGACCTTTAATTCTTTGTGTGATGCTACTATGAAGGTGATTTACTCAGAGATAAGTGGTGTGTTAAAAACCAACAACTTGAAGGTAAACCTCATTTCTTCATTGATGAATTCCATCATTTGGGAGGTTAACTCCGCGATTTATGTTTCTCTTCCTTTACCTGACCTCAATTTGGTGAAAAACCACAGAAATTTCCATGCCTGGGTGTTGTGTCTTTAATTAAGAGCGTCCATAGTGAAAGCCACAATGATTTTCATTTTTTTGTGTGTTTTTATTTGATTGCCGACCTTCTGCCCAACGTCTTTCTTTTACCTAGCATGCATCTCTTTTCTTTCTGCAAGAGTTTAATTTAAAAAAAATAAGAAATAGTCCAGCAAGCGTGAAATTAACCAGAGTGGATTCCTTCTCCTTAGCCCATGATTTGGTGGTAGACCAACATCTCTATGCCTGGCGTCCATTTTTATTGCATGATCACATTGGTGTATTTATCAAAGAGTGGATTCACATGATTGATTGGTACTCGAATGATCTGAGATTAACCCTTTTGTTTTGATGATTCAATTTTTTTTTTTGATCTCTTATATCCATTGCGTATTACCTGAACTTTTCAACCCAACATTTTGATTTTAAATGTCAACCCAACATTTCGATTTAATGGTCGACCCAACATTTCGATTTTAAATTGTACACAGTCATATAGTTTGTTACTTCTAGATTGGGTTAAGGGCATCGTTTTACCTTGATAGATACATATTGGCGATATTTTTTTTTAAACGGAAGTAAACTCTTAACCACGTT
Organism: Picea sitchensis; assembly: GCA_010110895.2. NCBI lineage: Eukaryota > Viridiplantae > Streptophyta > Pinopsida > Pinales > Pinaceae > Picea > Picea sitchensis. Next base: position 55,284 of record SNQJ01S0022382.1, on the reverse strand, counting down.
TTACCTACATTTTAAACGACAGTAACTCTTAACCACATTCGACACCTTGACAATGGAGTTATATTAATGATGGATATAAGTTTTAAAACCGACTGCGTTTAAAACTTATTTTTCCGGTTCTCTTATAATAATGAAAGCCCCATTTATTTGACTAGAATTTAGAATCCTCAGACAACGAGTATCGACATTGATGGCTCAAGATTTACTGTCAAATTATTGATTTTGATGTACAGTGTTGGAACTGCATGCACATTTAATTAGAAATTTATTAGCTGACAGGTGTAAGGGATGGCGTTTTACACAAAACTTTATTTATCATTTTTTTTATGGACAACTTCTCCCTTAATAGTCGTGGATTAGTACAATATTTAATTTGATTGGACAACCTCTATTCAAAATAGACAGCCTGTAATTTAATTTAGACCAAACTTGTCATTTAGTTTTAATACTGATTTTACCAGACTGGTTAAATTAGAATGTAATTATTACTTATAGTGTTAGTATTGACTTATTTAAGTTGGCTGAAGTTGATTTTCATTACGGTTAAATTGATGGTACATTGATGACAATTTACAAATTGATGTCACTAACAAGTGTGATCATTGCAGCTCATACATTGTTATTGTTAATGGTTGTTTAGTAGGTTAATTGCTAAGTGGGATGGTATTTAGTGATTAATTTTGGATTGCCAATTTAGATATTCATTAATGTTAAACTAGATTGGCGTATATTGACTTAATAGCAATTTAGACTTGTTGAACTTGATGTTAATTTAGAATTGTAAATTGTGGAGTAATTGAAATTTGACTTACTTTTAGATGGGCAACCGATGTTAAATTAGATGGTCAATATTGACAATTTTAAACCTGAATAACAGTTGGGTTATTGACGAAGTTGTGTTTGGGCTTGTGTCTTCTCTTGTTGTCATCCACTGGCGTCTTGTCGACCTGTTGTCAGGGCATGGGCATGGTTTTCTTATTGGTATTTGACTCCTAGCGCGTTGGATTATCTAGAGTCCTCGCATTTAGGTTTGATGTGTTGTGTCAAGGTTATTGATGCATCTATCAATTGGGGACGACATGATTCCTAATGAGGGGATCATGGTGCGCCCTATTCGATAGCGGTGAATTAGAACCTGGCCAGAGTCAGTGCATTCTATGTGAGTGTTGTCGAGCATTGTAAGTTGCTTTGGTGCATGGGTGGAACGCCTTCATGCATTGGTTCACACGCCTCTAGGTTCTAGTATTGTTCGTAAAGGTCATGGTGTTCGGAGGGGGAAGCTGTCCCTTATCTTGTAGGTGTGTCTTGTTTGTGTTGGGCGAGTAGTCGTTCCTCCTTGTTGTCCTACGCATGTTTCTCCTAGTTTATCTTGTGCCAGTGAGTAGAGTCATCTTTTCCTATTTCTTGTACTGCATGCTTGTGTTCGTCGTCAGTGGCGTAGTTAAATTGTTGTCTTCGTTGCCTTCTTTCTTAAAAAAAAAAAAAAATTGCACTGTTGTTTCGCTTGTAGTCGTAATGATGGGGTCGTCACACAAATAAAGATTAACCATGTCCTAACTACAAAATAACTACCCACCCAACCTATCCTTCATGGTTAGGACCTCCAAGACACATAAGCAATGCTCAAGCCCGGGATTTATCCTATTTATTTTGACCACTTAAGGCCTCATGGCTGGCGATTGTCCTGAGGAACAAGGAGGTATCTAAATCTCACTAATCCAATCAAGCTGACAATCACCTAGATCAATCAAACAATCTTAATCATCAATTAATCATGGTGCAAGAGTAATCACCAACTTTATTTTCATGGAGCGCGAGTAATCTAATTACATAACTCATCATACATCACCATTAATTTCAAGATGCAAGATTAAGAAAATTTGTAACCAATCATACATCAACATTTAGTACATGGCTCAAATAAATCTAATCACTCAATCATTTTCAAGCAACATTGAGCGTAAATGAGAACAATGACATTTCTTGAGAATGATAATTTGAGAGCATAAATACAACTTAATCTCATATATTTCAATAGACCTTTTCATATCTAGGAATGTCTTTTAGGAGTATGTAAGGAAGGCTAAGATTATAGATTCATTTTAAAGACCCATAAGAAGATCAATATTCTTAAACATTCCATTAATTTAACACCACTATTACATTAGGTAGCCCCCTTATAATCATTAAAACCATTAATTTAATCCATCATTCATCAATAAAAAAATGAAATTTAGTAAGAGAATAAGGCTTTAGGGCTTAAAAACTATGCAATAATAAGTAAGAGTCCATTACTAAATGGATACCTATTGCGCTCATCTTTAGAATATTTTCCTAAGTTAAGTTAATTTTTGTCAAGCCTCAATTATCAACTGCATGAAGCTACGGTAACAAGTACCATCCTTATGGAGCACAACTAAATATCATTAAAAATGATTAATCTTAATAAATAAGACCTTAAGACTTCGTTACCAAAACACATCCATTCAAAGTGCCATAAGTAGGTCAATAAGTAAATTGATTAGTAGTCAAGCGCTTGACTATCCATTGAGAGAATTAATAAAATTCACCCTTACTTAAACATATGAATAAGGTCTCAAGATTGATTTTAATTTCATATAAGAGATTTAAAACACCCTATAATAAAATAAAGAATCAATCAAATTACAAATTCATATAAGGAAAGGAGGGAGATCCAACTTATTAACCCTATGCCATGGCTTCAAGGCCAACTATAAACCAGTTAATAATAAGGAGAACTAGTCTTGTTGAAACAATGAAAGGGTTCATCTTTTGAACTAAATTTGATTTAGGACCCTAGGAAGATCATCTTATTTAAGGGAAACAAAATGGTCTCAAAACTACCTACACAATCCTCAAGGGTTATGAGGTCTAATCCATCCAAAAGGTGTTAAACTGGAAGTGAATTTTTTGGTGATCTAATTCAGAGTAGGTGGATATTAACCCTCTCACAAGAGATCAAAATCCAAAAAAATCCCCTAAGGTAATGGGCCATTCTATCTGAACCCTCACTCTAAGCATATCATATTGGGATCGAGTATTGAGTTTGATCATATGCACTAAGTACCAAGGATATCACATAGTAGGTGTCAAGGAAGCATGCCCATGAAGCTCCACGATAATCATCGAGCACCAAAGGGGAAACCAAGAATGGTCGAAGCCATGCACTATGCATCTGCAAAGGACTGTGAAGGGAGACAGACAATGAGGCAAGGTCTTCCATCTATTCCACAGTCATCACTAATCAAAACAATTTCTAGGAAGTGTCTGTGCACCAATGAAGGAGGAAGGCAAGCTTTGTCTACATGGATTATGTCCAGATTGAGTGAGCGGGGAAAGGGCGTGCTATGAAACCTATTATAAATTCAGGAAATGACTAATTAGAGCGCAATGGTGGCCTGAATTTATTTTAGTGGTGAACAGTGAAGGGAATACAAGGCAACCCATATCATTCCAGGGAATGACTAAGGAGGGCGTAATGCTGGCCCAAATTTTTGTTAATGGAGAATAGTGAAGGGTGCACAAGGCAACCCATATTAACCCAGTGAATGAGTAAGGAGGGCACAACCACTCTCAAAATTATATCGAGGAAGGACCGAAGAGAAGGACACATAGGAAGCCTAAAGTTATGTCTAGTAGTGAGCATTGGGGAGGGCGAATTTACAAGGAATAATCAATTCTTGAGTCAAGTATGTAGCAACATTCAAATTCCTACAAGGAAAACCTTGATGCTCGATTCAATGAAAAGGGAAAGGATCAAGACCTAAATGCACAGACTATGCTCAACATGATCCTGTAAANGGGGGGGCGACGAGAAAAACTTGGCCCAAATTCTTTATTTATTTAGTTGAGAAGACAATGGCCATGCGAATAACGAGAATCCACTTCTAAATTTTATGAAAAACTCAAGAGAGGGTCTATTCAAATGTAGTATTCAACATAGAATACAACAATTATAACAACTATATTAAACAATAAAAATCAAACAATTATGAATTCGATGACATACCGTAACCGACGACGAAGATGGTCTGATGATGATCTTTGAAAACTGGTGTTCCTTCTATCCTCCTTCTTTCTAATCATTGAGACTTCACCGGTACCTCCTAGCCAATGCTAGGGTTACTCTTATTCCCCCTTATCCCCCCGGGCCAAAAAGGGGCCACACACACAAAACCAAAATCCTCTAGCTTCCAGCTTACCTTGCAAGGTAGAGCCACCACTCTCTCTCAAGATGGGTATCCCAACTCTCACATGTAAAACTAGTCAAACTTTTTGCAGCATAACATTACCCATAATGAGTGATGATCATTTTTCCCTCTCGACCATTTTCTTTATAAGATTTTCCTTAATGAAATATCCCCCCTTGAACATTTAATTTCTTTTTGATTAAACAAATTAGGATTATTTCTCCCCCTTATACTTGTCATCCTCTACATAAGTTGCACAAGAAAATTCTATATTTTATTTTAATTAAAAGTTAAATTCCCTCATATTTCCCAAATGCGTTTGTTAAATCACTCCTAGTTGCCTCTTTATTCCCATATTTTCATTTAATGATTGATGCCTTACTAATTCTGAGTTGAGTTAAAATAAGAATCATCTCCTAGTTAAAATAGTGTTAACTAGACTCTAGATTCCTTTCTATGCTTGTACAATTCTTTCATGCTTTATTCCTTTCTTATATTAAATTTCATTTTGGTATTTTCTTGCACACATGTGTATAATATTAAGTCTTTAGAATTATCTCATTTATGTTAGTTTCTCAAATTGATTTACCTTACTCCTTTTTTATTTAGTAAATAATTTAGTTTAGCCTCTTTACAAAAACTTAGACTTAGGCTTAATGTCTAAATAGGATCAGAATTCAATTGTAGTTTAAAATTAATAATTTTGATCCTTAATTAATTAATTAAATCTGACAATGCTTAAATATTTTACAAGGTTCAATTATTCTCCCAAGGTTTCCTAGGCCACCTAGATTCGTTGACTCAAGTGTTACTTATGCGATGTGCCCTTCAGGACGCACTCCCGTGCTCCAAGGGTGCCACTCTCCTTTTTACTATTTTTGGTACTTGTCCAACCCTTGGAGTAAACACTCCATTCGGGAAACCTTGTGAGAGACTAAGGGCTTCTAAGGAATAAGGACTCTGCCTTATTGCATGCCCCATGGAAATTTGTGAGCAAGTGTCTTAGTCTACCCTCACGACATCATGGAACTATCAAACTAGGTAATCATTAACCTACAATTAGAGCCATGACGAGAGTACTAGTAGGATGTGACAGGGATGCTGCCACACCTCTCCCTCAATATCCATTCTGTGTGCATGTCCCCTTTACTTCTTATGTGAATCAGATTGGCAAGAAATCGTCAACCTGCATCCATCAACGAAACAATGTCAATGATCCATATACAAAATCATACTATAATCGATTATATGTCACATATGCATAAATTAAATACTCAAACTAATACTATCCACTCCCTGACTCAATTTAGAGTCCAAGGAGGTCCATTGATGCCATCGACATCCACAATCTGTCCAAGGTCCTGCACACTCAGGGAAAATTCATCAATAGCATCTGTCAATCCATAGATATCAAATAACATTAGATCACAACATCAACATCATCATAAAATTCCATAAGAGAAATATACAACCATGTACTATAACCATATCACTTGCACACAAGTGTCCTCAATCAATAAGTCAATAACATGTGCTCGCAACAACAGGATGTTACATACACCCCCTCTTGTTTTAAACTTCATCCTGAATTTTGTACAGTATATATAAAATGTAGAAATAAAAGTAACTAATAAGATCTATATGTCTAGTCTATCAAACAAATAAAGAAACTATTGGTGCATATCATATGCACCCTCCCAAGTAGCCAAGTGTGGTCTAAAATTGTCCCACTAGACCTTGACCTGATTGACTATTCGACACCGTAGACATCAAATGTGATGGTCCAAAATTCAGATTGTCTTTGCCATGAGTCCACCCTCGTCCAAATTTGGGGGGTGGGAGGGGGGGGAGGAGTAAAACTTGGCCCAATTTTTTTATTTATTTAGTTGAGAAGACAATGGCCATGCGAATAACGAGAATCCGCTTCTAAATTTTATGAAAACCTCAAGAGAGGGTCTATTCAAATGTAATATTCAACGTAGACTACAACAATTATAACAACTATATTAAACAATAAAAATCAAACAATTATGAATTTCATGACATACCGTAATCGACGACGAAGATGGTCTGATGATGATCTTTGAAAACTGGTGTTCCTTCTATCCTCCTTCTTTCTAATCATCGAGACTTCACCAGTACCTCCTAGCCAATGCTAGGGTTACTCTTCTTCCCCCTTATCCCCTCGAGCCAAAAAGGGGCCACACACACAAAATCAAAATCCTCTAGCTTCCATCTTGCCTTGCAAGGTAGAGCCACCACTCTCTCTCAAGATGGGTATCCCAACTCTCACATGTAAAACTAGTCAAAAATTTTGCAGCATAACATTACCCATAACGAGTGATGATCATTTTTCCCTCTCGACCATTTTCTTTATAAGATTTTCCTTAATGAAATATTCCCCCTTGACCATTTAATTTCTTTTTGATTAAATAAATTAGGATTATTTCTCCCCCTTATACTTGTCATCCTCTCCATAAGTTGCACAATAAAATTCTATATTTTATTTTAATTAAAAGTCAAATTCCCTCATATTTCCCAATTGTGTTTGTTAAATCACTCCTAGTTGCCTCTTTATTCCCATATTTTCATTTAATGATTGATGCCTTACTAATTCCGAGTTGAGTTAAAATAAGAATCATCTCCTAGTTAAACTAGTGTTAACTAGACTCTCGATTCCTTTCTATGCTTGTACAATTCTTTCATGCTTTATTCCTTTCGTATATTAAATTTCATTTTGGTATTTTCTTGCACACATGTGTATAATATTAAGTCTCTAGAATTATCTCATTTATGTTAGTTTCTCAAATTGATTTACCTTACTCCTTTTTTATTTAGTAAATAATTTAGTTTAGCCTCTTTAAAAAAACTTAGACTTAGGCTTAATGTCTAAATATGATCAGAATTCAATTGTGGTTTAAAATTAATAATTTTGATCCTTAATTAATTAATTAAATCTAACAATGCTTAAATATTTTACAAGGTTTAATTATTCTCCCAAGGTTTCCTAGGCCACCTAGATTCGTTGACTCAAGTGTTACTTATGCAATGTGCCCTTCAGGACGCACTCCCGTGCTCCAAGGGTGCCACTCTCCTTTTTACTATTTTTGGTACTTGTCCAACCCTTGGAGTAAACACTCCATTCGGGAAACCTTGTGAGAGACTAAGGGCTTCTAAGGAATAAGGACTCTGCCTTATTGCATGCCCCATGGAAATTTGTGAGCAAGTGTCTTAGTCTACCCTCACGACATCATGGAACTATCAAACTAGGTAATCATTAACCTACAATTAGAGCCACGACGAGAGTACTAGTAGGATGTGACAGGGATGCTGCCACACCTCTCCCTCAATATCCATTCTGTGTGCATGTCCCCTTTACTTCTTATGTGAGTCAGATTGGCAAGAAATCGTCAACCTGCATCCATCAACGAAACAATGTCAATGATCCATATACAAAATCATACTATAATCGATTATATGTCACATATGCATAAATTAAATACTCAAACCAATACTATCCACTCCCTGACTCAATTTAGAGTCCAAGGAGGTCCATTGATGCCATCAACATCCACAATCTATCCAAGGTCCTGCACACTCAGGGAAAATTCATCAATAGCATCTGTCAATCCATAGATATCAAATAACATTAGATCACAACATCAACATCATCATAAAATTCCATAAGAGAAATATACAACCATGTACTATAACCAGATCACTAGCACACAAGTGTCCTCAATCAATAAGTCAATAACATGTGCTCGCAACAACAGGATGTTACATACACCCCGTCTTGTTTTAAGCTTCATCTTAAATTTTGTACAGTATATATAAAATGTAGAAATAAAAGTAACTGACAAGATCTATATGTCTAGTCTATCAAACAAATAAAGAAACTATTGGTGCATATCATATGCACCCTCCCAAGTAGCCAAGTGTGGTCTAAAATTGTCCCACTAGACCTTGACCTGATTGACTATTCGACACCGTAGACATCAAATGTGATGGTCCAAAATTCAGATTGTCTTTGCCATGAGTCCACCCTCGTCCAAATTTGGGGGGTGGGAGGGGGGGGAGGAGTAAAACTTGGCCCAATTTTTTTATTTATTTAGTTGAGAAGACAATGGCCATGCGAATAACGAGAATCCGCTTCTAAATTTTATGAAAACCTCAAGAGAGGGTCTATTAAAATGTAATATTCAACATAGACTACAACAATTATAACAACTATATTAAACAATAAAAATCAAACAATTATGAATTTGATGACATACCGCAACCGACGATGAAGATGGTCTGATGATGATCCTTGAAAACTGGTGTTCCTTCTATCCTCCTTCTTTCTAATCATCGAGACTTCACCAGTACCTCCTAGCCAATGCTAGGGTTACTCTTCTTCCCCCTTATCCCCTCGAGCCAAAAGGGGCCACACACACAAAACCAAAATCCTATAGCTTCCATATTGCCTTGCAAGGTAGAGCCACCACTCTCTCTCAAGATGGGTATCCCAACTCTCACATGTAAAACTAGTCAAAATTTTTGCAGCATAACATTACCCATAATGAGTGATGATCATTTTTCCCTCTCGACCATTTTCTTTATAAGAGTTTCCTTAATGAAATATTCCCCCTTGAAAATTTAATTTCTTTTTGATTAAATAAATTAGGATTATTTCTCCCCCTTATACTTGTCATCCTCTCCATAAGTTGCACAATACAATTCTATATTTTATTTTAAATAAAAGTCAAATTCCCTCATATTTCCCAAATGCGTTTGTTAAATCACTCCTAGTTGCCTCTTTATTCCCATATTTTCATTTAATGATTGATTCCTTACTAATTCTGAGTTGAGTTAAAATAAGAATCATCTCCTAGTTAAACTAGTGTTAACTAGACTCTTGATTCCTTTCTATGCTTGTACAATTATTTCATGCTTTATTCCTTTCTTATATTAAATTTCATTTTGGTATTTTCTTGCACACATGTGTATAATATTTTTTTTTGTAACTAGGGGAATCGGTAACAACGGCAGTATCGTACTCGCGTGACACGGGGTCGAATCCTGCCGGCTGCCTTATAACCCCTAGGGAGAAACGCACCGCCCGCAAGCACGCCCTCCGGGTAAATCGGGGTGAGAATCGACCTTGAGACCTCATTTTACATAGTTCCTTCCATTTAC
>SNQJ01S0022382.1:0-45842 GCA_010110895.2 Picea sitchensis | reverse complement strand
TCCTGCCGGCTGCCTTATAACCCCTAGGGAGAAACGCACCGCCCGCAAGCACGCCCTCCGGGTAAATCGGGGTGAGAATCGACCTTGAGACCTCATTTTACATAGTTCCTTCACATGTGTATAATATTAAGTCTTTAGAATTATCTCATTTATGTTTGTTTCTCAAATTGATTTACCTTACTCCTTTTTTATTTAGTAAATAATTTAGTTTGGCCTCTTTACAAAAACTTAGACTTAGGCTTAATGTCTAAATATGATTAGAATTCAATTGTGGTTTACAATTAATAATTTTGATCCTTAATTAATTAATTAAGTCTGACAATGCTTAAATATTTTACAAGGTTTAATTATTCTCCCAAGGTTTCCTAGGCCACCTAGATTCGTTGACTCAAGTGTTACTTATGCAACATGCCCTTCAGGACGCACTCCCGTGCTCCAAGGGTGCCACTCTCCTTTTTACTATTTTTGGTACTTGTCCAACCCTTGGAGTAAACACTCCATTCGGGAAACCTTGTGAGAGACTAAGGGATTCTAAGGAATAAGGACTCTTCCTTATTGCATGTCCCATGGAAATTTGTGAGCAAGTGTCTTGGTCTACCTTCACGATATCATGGAACTATCAAACTAGGTAATCATTAACCTACAATTAGAGCCACAACGAGAGTACTAGTAGAATGTGACAGGGATGCTGCCACACCTCTCCCTCAATATCCATTTTGTGTGCATGTCCCCTTTACTTCTTATGTGAGTCATATTGGCAAGAAATCGTCAACCTGCATCCATCAACGAAACAATGTCAATGATCCATATACAAAATCATACTATAATCGATTATATGTCACATATGCATAAATTAAATACTCAAACCAATACTATCCACTCCCTGACTCAATTTAGAGTCCAAGGAGGTCCATTGATGCCATCGACATCCACAATCTGTCTAGGGTCCTGTACACTCAGGGAAAATTCATCAATAGCATTTGTCAATCCATAGATATCAAATAACATTAGATCACAACATCAACATCATCATAAAAATCCATAAGAGAAATATACAACCATGTACTATAACTGGATCACTTGCACACAAGTGTCTTCAATCAATAAGTCAGTAACATGTGCTCGCAACAACAGGATGTTACATACACCCCCTCTTGTTTTAAAATTCATCCTGAATTTGGTACAGTATATATAAAATGTAGAAATAAAAGTAACTGACAAGATCTATATGTCTAGTCTATCAAACAAATAAATAAATTATTGGTGCATATCATATGCACCCTCCCAAGTAGCCAAGTGTGGTCTAAAATTGTCCCACTAGACCTTGACCTGATTGACTATTCGACACCGTAGACGTCAAATGTTATGGTCCGAAATTCAGATTAGCTTTGTCATGAGTGCACCCTTGTCCAACACATACAAATAACTCATGTCAATCACATGTGTAGGATCACTAACATAATGTCTCAAAACATATACACGAAAAACATTGTGCATATGCCTCGAAGAATCAAGGAAGGTTGATCGATAGGCAACAAGTCCTTTATTTTACACAACTTCAAAAGGTCCCAAAAACCTAGGAAAGAGTTTATCCCCCTTTCCAAACTTGATCGAACTCTTGTGCGGTTTCACCTAGAAGAACAATTGGTCGCGAACTTCATAATTTCAATCAACGCGATGCACATCAACATAACTCTTCTACCTATCTTGCGCTTCTTTAATCCTTTGCCTTATCATTTTAATTTGTTCTTCCATTTCTTGGATCACTTTTGGTCCCATCAGGAACCTATCCTAAATTCAATCCCAACTCAAAGGCACCTGACATGGTCACTCATAAATAAATTCAAATGGTGCCATCCTAATGGTACCTTGATAATTGTTGTTGTACACAAACTCCACTAGTTGTAATAAATCCTCCCAGTGCTTATGTTGGTCCATCACATACAGATGCAACATATCTTCGAAAATATGGTCCATTCTTTCTATCTCCCCATATGTCTCAGGGTGATAGGATGTACTAAAGTTTAGTTTTGTCCCCAAGGCCTCTTGGAAACTGGTCCAAAATCGTCCTGTAAACACCAATCCTCAATTAGATATGATCCTTCTAGGTACACCATGTAACCTTACAATCTCACCGATAACAACTCTAGCTATGTATGGTGCCTAATACATCATACACATAGGAATAAAATGTGCATTCTTCATCAGAGTGTAAACTACCACGAAAATTGAGTCGTGCCTTCTTGTTGTTAGTGGCAATCCAACTATAAAGTCCATCGAAATGACCTCCCATTTAGATTATGGGATATTGTGTTGTTGCAATAATCCTTCCAGATGTCGATGTTAAACTTTCACTAGCTTACATTCTAGACATCTCGCCACGTAAATTACTATGCCAACTTTCATTCCCTTCCATAAGAGTAAAGGCTTAAGGTCTACCCTCATCTTCATGACTCTCGGATGAGACATGAACACTGTGCGATGAGATTTTCTTAAGATCAAAAATTTCAATTCATCGTTAGGAGGTATGTAAATCCTTCCGTTAAATCTCAACAATCCATCATCATCAATGTATAACGTTCAAACTTTGGTACCATCAGAGTGTCTTGCCCAATATTTTCCTTAACCTCCTTATACTAGTCATTATCGAACTATAGAGTTAGAATATTTTCTTGAAAATTCGTCCGAAGAGGTATCACTGAGAATATGGGTGATTTCTAAATCAACGCATCTACCACTTTATTTACCCTACCTTCTATGTAATAAATTTCGAATTCATATTCTCTAAGTAGTTATGACCAAGGCCTTTGTCATACATTCAGGTCACTCTGCGTAAAAAATGTGTTGCAATACATAGTGGTCAGTTTGTCATTCCAATTTCCATCCAATCAGATAGTTCCTCCACACTCTCAAATAATACACAATGGCCAATAACTCCAAATCATGCATCACATAGTTCTCCTCATCCTTTCTTAATTTCCTTGAGCTGTAGGCGATAACTCAACTGTCTTGCATCAATACTCCGCCTAAACCTTCCTTGGATGCATCTATGCATACCAAGAATTCCTAGTCCATGTCGAGGACTTTTAATATCGGTGTTGTCATCAACATCCCCTTGAGCCTTTGAAATTCTTCTGTGCACTTCTCGGTCTATACAAAATTCTTGTTTTTCTTTTGCAATTTTGTGATCATATTTGCTATCCTTGAAAAACCTTCGACGAACCATTGGTAATATCCTCCTAAACCCATAAAGGTTCATACTTCTGATACGTTTATCAGTGCAGGACATTCCATAATAGCCTCTACCTTCACAATATCCACAACGATGCCTTCACCGGAGATAACATGCCCTAAATAATGAATCCTTAATTGGTAAAAATAGCATTTCGACATTTTCCCGTATAATTTGTTTTCTCGTAAATACTCTAGTACCAAGCGCGAGAGTTCATCATGTTATTCTGTCGTCCCAGAATATATCAATATGTAATCAATGAATACTTGAAAAAACTTTTCCAAGTATTCATAGGACACCACATTCATCAAAATCATGAATAACCCTGGGGTGTTTGTCAGTCCAAATGGTAATACGATAAAATTGTAGTGTTTGAACTTCATCTTGAAGACGATATTAAGAATATCTTCTTATTTGATTCATAACTGGTGATAACCTGATCTCAAGTAAATCTTTGAAAACAATGTCGCGCCTTTCATTTTGTCAAACAAATCATCTATTATTGGCAATAGATACTTGTTCTTGGTCGTTCCCTTGTTCAATTGGTGGTAGTCAATAAAGAGTCTCCACAAACCATCCTTATTTATTATTAAAATAACAGGCGCACCTTAAGGTGACACACTTGGATGCATAAGTCCTAGGTCCAACAACTCATTCAGTTGCATATTCATGTCCTGTAACTTAGGTGTCAACATCCGATAAGGTGTTGTTTCTATCGGTTCAGTTCGAGGTTTCAAGTCAATTGTAAACTCGAACTCTCTTTCGGGCGACAAACATGGTAACTCTTCTAGAAACATGTAAGAAAAATATCGTACTACCAATTTTTTTTCTAATTCTTCAGTGATAACATTGTATATATCTTGAATCCTTTGTGCATGCTCTTCTGTAGATATAGGGAAGAAATGAACCGCAGGGACACTCCCTAGTTTCTTCCTACAATCACTTTTTTTTGTCCCTCATCATCGGTCAAACTCAATTGTTTCATCTTACAATTGAGTATCACATCATGAAATTCCAACCTATCCATATTGATCATGATGTCATAAGATCCTAATATCATGACATATAGGTTGGATGTCCTTACAAAATATGCCAATTTAATGCAACAACCCGTAACGCTTCCTCCAACCTTCTGTTTGGCACCTGAAGCCATTTATACGTACCTAAATTTGTCCTACTCCTCTTCCTTTACCTTATTTTTTTTTAGCGTTGCACTAGAAATAAAGATCTTTGTAGCACCAAGATCTATCAAAATACTAAAATTTTGGTTGACGATTGTACCTGACGTCTCAAGCATAGTGGAATGATGCTTGGCCTAGTGGTTATTTACGGCTGCATGAATCCTATGGGTTTGTCTGAATGACCTGACTACTCTAACCCTCTCAACCAAACTGTCTCCCTGGTAATGTGGCTCTCCACATGTCCAACATCAGGTCTTCGATCCAGTACTCTTGGTCCCCGAAGTAGAATTTGTTGGCCTACCAACTTGAAATCATGGTATGTTATGATGAATAGGCCTAAAGTGATTCTATTGTAGGCGACGTTGTTGTTGATGATATGGTCCTCTATAGGGAGTCCTCTATTGAGGAGTCATTCATCCTAGTTTCATGAATGTGGATCCTCTCGGCCTATCTTGTCCCCTGATTTCTGTCTGGTTAGTGTCTGATGCTGATGCGCACCAGATGTTTCATGTCCATTCAATCTTGTAGGATTCTTTCCCTGACCCTCACTGGTCAGTTCTTCCTTATTTATGAGGGACTTCTACACTGCATCGTGCAATGTATGAGGCATTAGGATACTCACCTTTTCTCGAAGGATGACGTTAAGGTCGAACACAAACGTGTTTACCTTTAGCTTCTCGATGTTCATATGTGGAGCACACGTAAGCAATTCCATGAATCATGCCTCATACTCGGGCATTGTACAACCACCTTGTCATATGGAGTTGAAATCATTGAGATAACTCTCAATGAATTCCTCTGACAAATACCTCTCTTGGAACAATTCTTCGAATAGTTCCCATGACACATCTTCGACGACCATCTTCAGTTAAGGTAGGAGTTTCTTCCACCATATAAGAGTGGTACCCTTCAGCTGAAAGACTGCCATGCAGACCTTCATGTTATAGGTATAGTCACGGAGTGTGAAGAACATCACCACGTTCTCCAACCAAGACTTAGTGACTGAGATGTTCGTGGCTCACATGAACTCGAGAAACTTAACCTTCTCAAGTTCTCTGTGAATACTAACATTGCCAGCTGGAGCGCGCTATGAACCCTCATTGGGTACATGTTCCTTGACCTCATCTCTATCTATTCGGTTAATTAGGGCCTTTGAAATCCTCTATAAGGACCTCATCTGACCAACCACATCCCCCACAAAAATTTTCTCATGTCCAAAGACTTTTTCTTCTCCTTGGGGGTTAGACCCCTCTGGAATGGATGCTACTGGAGGAATCACGCCTCTGCCCATTATTACCTACAAGGAAAAATTTCAATTTTAGTTAGTGATAAGTTATTAATCAAGTGATTAATATAGTGTAAGGCGTAATTATCCCAAATCATGGTTTTGAACTCTCTATGATACCATATGTAACGAGCCCTCTGTTACCTCTACGAATAACGAAGTACAATAGGTATTTTTGTTTTTGAAAGCATTAGGAATTTAACTTCATTACATAATTCATAGCAATGCATAGTCACATGACATCATAATTTAAGAGACAAATGATCAACACATAAAAATAAATAACGACGTTGATCAACTCATCACAAGCAACTGGAGCAATTTACAAATAAAGATTAACCATATTCTGAATACAAAATAACTACCCACCCAACATATCCTACATGGTTAGGACCTCTAGAACACATAAGAAACGCTCAAGCCCACCATTCATTCGATTGATTTTGAACACTTAAAGTCTCAGTGATGGAGACTATTCTGAGGAACAAGTAGGTATCTAAGTCTCAATAATCCAATCAAGTCAATAATCAACTAGATAAATCAACCAATCTTAATCATCAATTAATCATGGCACAAGAGTAATCACCAACTTTATTTTCATGGCGCGCAAGTAATCTAATTACATAACTCATAATGCATCAACATTAATTTCAAGACACAAGATTAAGCAAATTCATAACTGATCATACATCAACATTTAATACATGGCGCAAAGAAATATAATCACTCAATCATTTTCAAGCAACATTGAGCAGAAATGAGAACAAGGACATTTCATGAGAATGATAATTCAAGAGCATAAATACAACTAAATCTCATAGATTTCAATAGACCTTTTCATATCTAGGAATGTCTTCTAGGAGTATGTAAGGAAGGATAAGATTATACATTCATTTTAAAAACCCATAAGAAGATCAATCTTATTAAACAATCCATTAATTTAACACCACTATTACATTAGGTATGCCCCTTATAATCATTCAAAACATTAATTTAATCCATCATTCATCAATAAAAAAATGAAATTGAGTAAGAGCATAAGGCTTTAGTGATTAAAAACTATGCAAGCATAAGTAAGAGTCCATTACTAGGTGGAGACTTATTGCACTCATGTTTAGAATCATTTCCTAAGTTAAGTTCATTTGTGTCAAGCCTCCATTATCAATTGCATCAAGCTACTGTAACAAGTACCGTCCTTATGTAGCGCATCTAAATATCATTAAAAATGATTTATCTTAATAAACAACACATTGAAACTTTGTTACCAAAATACATCCATTCAAAGTGCCATAACGAGGTCAATAAATAAATTGATGAGTAGTCAATCGCTTGTATATCCATTGAGAGAAATAATAAAAATCATCCTTAAACATATATATAAGGTCTCAATATGGCTTGTAATTTCATATAAGACATTTAAAACACCTTAGAGTAAAATAAAGAATCAATCAACTTACAAATACATATAAGGGAAGGATGGAGATCCAACTTATTAACCCTATGCCAGAGATTCAAGGCCAACTACAAACCAGTTAACAATAAGGATAACTAGTCTTGATGAAAGAACGAAAGTGTTGATATTTTAAACTAAATTTGATTTGGGACCCTAGGAAGATCAACTTATTTAAGAGAATCAATATGGTCTCAACTCTACCTACACACTCCTCAAGGGTTATGAGGTTTAATCCATGTTATTCAGAGTAGGATGATATTAACCCTCTCCCAAGCGATCAAACTCCAAGAAAATTCTCTGAGGTAATTGACCTTCCTATCCGAACCCTAAATCCAATCGTATCATATCACGATTGAGTATTGAGTTTGATCATATGCACTACGTACCAAGGATAACACATATCGGGTGTCAAGGAATCACTCCCACCAAGCTCCATGATAATAATCAAGCACCAATGGGGAACCCACAACGAAAGAAGCCATGCACTTCTCATCTGTGAAGGACTGTGAAAGGAGAAGGACAACGAGGCAAGGTATTCCATCTATTTTGCAGTCAACACTAATCAAAATAGTCACCAGGTAGTGTCTATGCACCAATAAAGAAGGAAGGTGCACTTAGTCTAAATGGATTCTATCCAGACCAAGTGAGAATGGAGAGGGTGCTCTAGGAAACCCATTATCAATCCAGGAAGTGAGAAAGGAGGGCGCATTGTCATCCTAAATTTTTTTCAGTGGAGAATAGTGATATCAGTCCAGGGAATGAGTAAGGTGGGCACAATGGTGACCTAAATTTCTGTCAATGACGAACAGTGAAGGGCGCACAAGGAAAACCATATCAGTCCATGGAATGAGTAAGGAGGGTGCAATCGCTTTGCAAATTCGGTCGAGGAAGGAGCAAAGAGAAGGGCGAACAAGAAGACTGCAGTTCTGTCTAATGGTGAGCATTGGGTAGGGTGAATTTCCAAGGAAGAATCAATTCTAGATTCACTTATGTAGCTATGTTCAACTTCCTACAAGGAAAACCTTGATTCTCTATTCAATTAAAATTGAAAGGGTCAACACTTAAATGCGCAGACTATGCTCAACACAAACCTGCAAAAATCAAACTTGGCCCAAATTTTTTATTTATTTAGTTGAGAAGACAATGGTCGTGCGAATAATGAGAATCCACTTCTAAATTTTATGAAAGCATCAAGAGCGGGTCTATTCAAATGTAATATTCAACATGCACTACAAAAATTATAACAACTAGATTAAACAATATAAATCAAACAATTACAAATTCCATGAAATATCGTAACCAACGACGAAGATGGCCTGGTGATGATATTCGACAACTAGTGTTCCTTCCATCCTCCATCTTGCTAATTGTCGAGACTTCAATAGTACCTCCCATCGAACGCTACAGGTACTCTTCATAGCCATTACCCCCCCAAGCCACAAAGGGGAAACATACACAAAAATAGAATCCTCTAGCTCCCATCTTGCCTCGCAAGGTAGAGCCACCATTCTCTCTCAAGCTGGGTATTCGAACTCTCACAAGTAAAACCAGTCAAAATTTGTGCAACATAAATTTACCCATAACTAGTGATGATCCTTTTTCCTTCTCGACCATTTGATTTAGAAGAGTTTCCTTAATGACATATTCCCACTTGCACATTTAATTTATTTTTAATTAAATAAATTAGGATTATTTCCCCCCCTTACACTTGTCATCCTCTCCATAAGTTGCACAAGAAAATTCCATATTTTATTTTAATTCAAATTCAAATTCCCTCACATTTCCTAAATTTGTTCCTTAAATCACTCATATTTTCCTCTTTATTCCCATATTCCCATTTAATGACCGACGCCTTACTAATACTAAGTTGAGTTAAAATAGGAATCCTCTCCTACTTAAATAGTGTTAACTATACTCTAGATTCATTTCCATGCATGCATAATTCTTTCATTCTTTATTCCTTTCTTATATTAAATTTCATTTTGGTATTTTCTTCCACACATGTGTATAATATTAATTCTTTAGACTTATTTCAATTATCCTAATTTCTCAAATTGATTTACCTTACTCCTTTTTTATTTAGTTAATAATTTAGTTTAGCCTCTTTAAAAAAACTTAGTCTTAGGCTTAATGTCTGAATAGGCTTAGAATTCAATTGGGTTTACAATCAATAATTTCAATCCTTAATTAATTTATTAAATCTGAAAATGCTTAAAGATTTTACAATGTTTAATTATTCGTTGAAGGTTTACTAGGCCATGTAGATTTATTGACTCAAGTGTTACTTACGTGGCATTCCCTTCAAGACTCACTCATGTTCTCCAAGGGTGCCACTCGCCTTTTAACTATTTTTGGATTTGTCCAACACTTGGAGTAAACACTCCATTCAGGTGACCTTTGGAGAGACTAAGGGATTATAAGGAATAAGGACTTTGCCTTATTGTGTGCCCCTTAGAACTCCGTGAGAGACTTTCTCAGTCTTCCCACACGACATCGTGGACCTCTCAAAATAGGTAATTGTTATCCTACAATTCAAGCGATGGTGGGAGTGCTAGTACATTATGACATGGACACTGCCACACCTCTCTCTCAATATTTGGTCTATGTCAATGGCCCCTTTACTCCTTATGTGAGTCATATTATCAAGCAATCATCACCCTGCATCCATCAGCAAAACATTTTCAATGATCCATATACAAAATCATATTATAATCGACTATATGTCACATATGCATAAATGAAATAATTAAACCAATACTATCCACTCCCTGACTCAATCTGGAGTCCAAGGAGGTCCATTGATGCCATCAACATCCACAATCTGTCAAGGGTCCTGCACACTCAAGGAAAATTCGTCAATAACATCTGTCAATGCATATATATCAAATAAGATTAAATCATAACATCAATAGAATCATAAAAATCCATAAGTGAAATGTATAACCATGTACTATAACCAGATCATGAAAGTGTCCTCAAATAATAAGTCAATAACATGTTCTCGCCAGAGTGGGATGTTACATAGTATGTGCTTCTTTGGGCATCCATTATTGCTAATTTGTTTGTCTCATATCCATTATTGGTAATATGTTTGTCTTCTATCCATTATTTAAAGCATTGTGTTTCCATGTATATGCAATCATCCAAGGCTTTTGAATGGAACCTGTTTGAAATATATTATATCAATAGTACACATGTGCATACATGCCATACTTTCTCAGAATATCGTAATGATTAACTATTCCTCTAGGAACTAGTAAGATAAGTTTGCTTAACACTCATAATTTACAAAAGAATATTCTCTTTATAAAACACTTTTCTACTTAAATGTAACCATTGTCAAAATTTATAACTAATTTAAAAAGAATAAAAAATTAATTATATTATTAAAACCATAAACAATTATATTACAAACTTTTTTATAGATATATTATCCATGATATTATATTTGTAAAAAAACCGATAGTATATGTAGGAAAAATACCTACTGAAGTGGACGTGAGAGATTCAAAACACCATGGTATACCCATCGTTTTGAGATGCAATGAATATAAACTAGTCAGACCTGAAGCAAGGCAATTGTCTTGTCTCTTATTTCCGTGCGCAGTATTGTTCATCTGTCATCTACATGGAAAATAAGTCTAAATGATCTTGTAGGTTGGGTTTTGGCCTAGGAACAATCGATGGTTTGGATGGTTTCTGATGATATAGTGTAAGTGTAATATTCCATATATAAAAAAGTATGCAGAACATAAATAAATAGCTAGAAATGGCAGATGCAAAACAATGTAATCAGAAAAACACCACAATAATACCAAAAATGATACCAAAAGAACTCCAGAAAGAGAACTTCAATTACTGAGAGAAATGTTCACTTTCCTCTTCGAGGGGAAACCTCCAACATAGAAGATATCTATTACAATAATATCCAAGACAAAAGGTCTCATACCCTCGACTCCTATTTATACTAAATATGTCTATCAAAAGAACCATCTAGAAGAAGATCCTTCTAGAAGCGAAAGCTTCTATTAGGTATTCTTGCATTGGACTTATTATTCCTTATTTTTAGGCCTTATTAATATTGACCTTTATTACATGGAAATATATTATTCTACCTACATGAGGGGTTAGGTACCTAACATTTCCTCCTCCTTAAAAACAACCTTGTCCTCAAGGATTGAGATGGGGAAATTGCTGTAGAATGGTAGCTAGTTCTCAAGTGGAATCTGTTGGATTTGTATCTTTCCACTGGACTAACAATTCCTTGATGGTTCACTGACACAGTAATAAATACTTGTGGTTGTAGCCAAATGGAGCCTTCTTCATCCAACTCATGAATGTTGGTTTGAGTTTGGCACTTAGTTCTAATCACCTTCTTTAAGCATGAAACATGAAAAATAGGATGGATCTTATAATGACTGGGCAAAGATAACTGATAGTCGACCTATCCCACATGATTGAGAACTGTATAAGGACCATAAAATTTGGGCGCCAGTTTTTGAAAATGATCATCCTTGAGCGAATTTTTCTTGTAAGGTTGCAGTCGAAGAAACACTTGATCCCCTTATGCAAATTGATGTTCATAGAAACCTTGATCTACTTGTTGTTTCATGCAATTATGGTCCATGAACAAATTCTCTTTGAGGGTACGGAGAATAGCCTCTCGAACTGTAAGCGTTTGGTCAACCGCTTGGACCTTCAAGACACCTGGAAAATATGAGAGGACTGAAGGTGGATTTTTTCCATATACCTCTTCAAAAGGAGTCATGCGCGTAGCTATATGGTACAAAGTGTTGTACCATCATTCAGCTAGTGGTAACCATTGACCTCAAATATGTTTCCAAACATTTGTCGACAACTTCAGTTTGACCATCAGTCTGGGAATGGTAAGTTGTGCTGAGATGAAATTGGGTGGCTTGTATCTTGAACAATTCTTGCCAAACATTATTGATGAAAGTTGGGTCATGATCATAAACAATAGAATGTGTCATACCATGAATCTTGAACACCTGATCCATGAAACATTGAGCCACAGTAGATGTTGTAAATGGGTTTTGAGGAGCACATAAATGAGCATACTTGGAAAGACGATCAACTACCACCATGATGACTGATTTATTGTTTGATTTAGGTAAGCCTATGGTAAAATCCATAGAGATATCCTGCCAAATAGCAGGTGGAATTGGAAGCCATTGTAGTGTTCCAGGAGATTTGACAATTTCACCCTTGTTGCATTGACACACATCACATGCAGCCACAAAATTATGAATGTCTTGTTTCATACCCTCCCAGAAAAAATATCGTTTGACCCAGTCATAGGTTTTGGTAAACCCAGAGTGCCCAGCTGTGGGTGTAGCATGAAGCTTAGAAAGTATCGTGGATTTAAGTTTTTACTATTTTCTTAAATACAAATGACCTTTGTATGGAAGCTCATCATTGATCCAAGAGTACCCTGGGGAAACTAGAGAATTGGATTGCAATTGCTGTATCAGATGCAAAATTTTGGGATCATGTAGCTATTCTTGGCGAACAACTTGGACCCAATCCGGTACAATGAAAGAGAGAGAAAAAAGAGACCCTTCATCTTCATATTTTCTAGAAAGTGCATCAACAACCACATTATCTTTGCCTTTTTTGTAAATGATCTTTGTTGAGGAAAATATATCAAATGATCTTACTCAAACATTTTTAGATCCTTCCTGGCTAAAGAAATATACAAGAGAATATCACCTTTTGATATTTCTAAATTTTCCTTAGGATGGGTTGAGTCTTTAGGCCTAATCTCACTGGTCACATGAGAGAAATCATCCCTCAAATGCATGTGGGAGGACACAGATTTATCAGATCCATTGGAGGGTGAGGAAGGGGAAGCAATGTATTTTCCTTTGTCAGGGGCATGGTGGGCCTCAATTTTCAACCTTTTACTCGCATGGGCAGATTGAATTAGTGAGTGGATAGGGGAAGCTTGGACAATTTTATTGATAGGCGGTGGAGCAGGTAAAGACAAATTGGTCCAGCCACGATGTTGGGAGATTGTCAGGTGGATAATATCTTTCCATCCATCATTTTCATGAACTTCAGGTTGCAATGAAACATGAGGGGGCACGGGGATACTAGGGACCTATGGGGCTTGGAAGGGAGGCCTTTCAGGCCTAGGTTGGACCACTCCTTGCCTAATTTTATTTAAAAACCCATCTTGAAATAGTTGGCCTAACTCTTACGAGTCATCATCAAAGTGTATGGAGAATCTTGGCCTTCTAGGGCCCCTGTTCCAATTACCTCTTCCTCAGTTACCTCTGCCATGGCTACCTCGGCTGAAAGAGCTCATTCATGTATGCATAATTGATTAGAAAATAGTTTCTTTAACAACCATACATGACAACTCCTTTTAAAGTATGAAATAAATTTTGGCTCAACAACATATCATACTCATGCAATCCAATCCATACAAATTGTTTAATCGTTGTCAATGAGCAGGGGGTGAGAAAAGGTTCTGGGATATGCGAGGGGTTGTATTGAGTGAAAAATGTTAAAATGAGGGGGAAACGATCATGATTACTGCTCACAGACAACAAACAATCAACTGTAATGTAAACCAAAGAACATATCACTATAATCCATCCCTGTGATCTTAAACTATTAAAATACATAGTTCCTCTTAACTATAATTAAATTTTAGGAAAAGGGAGTTGATAATGGGTATGGGAAGGCAAGGGGATTGTAATTAGCGAAAATTGAAATAATGGTAGGGGAAAAGAGTAGATATTGTTCATAAAATCAATTAAGTAATTCATAAAACAATTATGTATTTAATGCAAATGATCCAACACTAACCAAATAATTATTATGATCAATTAAAAATTACTGTGTATAATTTAACCATTATTGTGTGCTAAAATTGATCACTGTTCACATTTAAATCCTTAACACTTTTAATTAACACAGTGTCATATTACTCAAAAACATTATGCCTTCCAAACAACCTGTACAAGAATTATGTTTTCTCTCACTTCTTCCATTTAATATTTAAAACAAATTCCAATGAACACACATCCATTTGTTTCAACTACGTTCAGCACCAAAACCATCAACCACTGTGCATAAATTACTTCCTCAAAACATAGACACAAGTTCTTTTAAAATCGATCTCGATTCCATTTCTCTAATAAATTTAACAATTAAATTGCAATGAAACCATACTGTTATAGAACCCGTGCCATCTCTGATGGTGCAATCAAATGATATGATTCGCAATATCTATAAACACACAGAGTGGACAACCAAGTCACAACTACAACACCTTAAATTGCAACAATCCCGATCGGGCAATTTAAGCACACAGTACGAGCGATCATCATTTCAACTTATACCATGTTGTAGAAAACACACAACCCAACACATAATGCAAGGAGACATACTCCCAATGAAACCATAAAACCATGTTGAGTTATCAATCCAACATAAGGAGGCAACGACTATATGATCAATTCCATTTCTTAAATCAACCAAGTAAACCATGTCGAGCTAATAATGCAGTGACTATATACTAATAATAAAAACCATTGTCAATGCTATTAACAAAGATGAGCCAATAAACAACCACTTGTCAATGCTACTCCACCAACTCATAACAATAAATAATATACCTGACCAGAAATAGCTGGTTCATTTATCAAAATCGGGATTTTAATAATTGAGCGTGAGCTCTGAGTAATCAAGGCTTCTCTTGGTGGAACCAACACAGGGAAACTAGAGTCACCCATGCCAACAATAGGTGAGAACCCTTCGAGACACAATGGTGGACACACAAGCCACATAACCATTATCTTGCAAGGCAGGGTGAAAGTTCACACCAGGTAGGAGAGACTATGAACAAAGGAGCAGAGGTTTCTTATTGGCCCGTAATAACACCGAGAACATGCAGATAATAACCGTCATGGTTTTCCCAATCAACCGAATAATGATAATATAAAAATATATCCATGAAATAGGAACCAACCCTAAAGCAAGCCTCTTGGCATAATAGCCATCATAATCAACTGCGGAGACACCAATAACAACCCACAACCAGGTGAAAACGATATGCAGTGGCCCAAGGTGGTTCAAAATCAAATACGACTAGGTATGTTTAAAATAACTGTGTGGAGATGGACAACGAGTTTATAAGGGAATAAGCCCTCTAAAAAAAACCCATAACAACAACAAAGAGCCTTCATGGCTTCCACCACACAGAATCATCAATGAAATTGTGACTTCAACCATTCAACCTTCCATTTGCAATGAATAACACACCAACAACCATTCTAGAGAAACACCAGAGTTCACAGTTTCTAGACTTAAAAAGAACAAACCAATACATCACCGAGGCAACATCTATTTCATAACAGATCGAGTTCATGGATGGAAAAAAAAACATACATGTAACCAAACTTCCTTAAAAATGCGAGCTTGGTCGAGCAGTTCCTTCCTCGCCTAAATATCAGAGCTTAACCACAACAAAATTGAATGACAATAACCAAGCTAGGGTGACAACCAGTGGGAGAGGTATGGAGTGATGTGCAATAAATGCACGTCACTTCCATCCTCTACTCATTCAATTACTTATTACACGCCAGCCAGACATCAATTAATCCATGCATCGAAACCAACATCCATTACTTTCCAAGTGCGCCACCCTATATCACATTAAACATTGCCAACATACCATAACACATATCAAATGTGCCTTCATATAACTCAATACATCGTATAGCCACTAAAATGGTTAGTTAGGACTAACACCATTTCTTTAATTTCAAATGCGTATAGTGTAGCATAATATAGAATAGTTTAGTTCCTTCTCCTTAGATTTTTCATAGGTCTCTTTTCTATTGCTCTTATTTCTTGTTACAACTAACATGTGTCTTGTGCAGGTACAACATGTGACGATTCATGTCTTAAATAGCAATGCCATAACTGTGAATATAATCCATTCATACATAAAACTTAGAGCTTGGAGAAACATAACCCACACATAGCATGCATTATCCATCTACCATTATGTCGCAAATAAAACCAAGATTTCATCATCAATCACATAGAACCCTATAAGAAGTTTCAAACAATAGCATAAACATCAAATAGGAAATAGATTTGATCCTTCAATATACAAAGGGGTCCCACCTACTAGTATTATATATATCATTAGCTTATAATAATAGGCTTTAGAAATACTTTGCGGGTGAAATCCTAGTTGCAATTTTTATCGTCAACAAACTAGCGAATCCACAGGGAAATTTGTTTTCAACATATTTAGAGATCAAAACACATGGATTGCGTAGACCAAGAACATCATATCAAGAAGATATAACCAGGAATATTATGCAATAGGGGGAAGTGATCGGATTTAATGGAAAAATGACCAGGAATTTGGGAATAAATCATGAAAAATTTTAAGTATGAGGGGGTTTATCCCTGTATGCATAATCATTCAACCAGAATCTACTCTTTAATTCAAGGAGAAAAATTATGGACTTACTCTTTTAAACTTTCAAATGGATGAAGAGATGGAAAGTAGAAGCGAGAGATAACCATTTTCTTTATAAGACATCAGTGAAAGCAGATAACAAATTCAATTTCTTTTAGGGGAAACATTGTAACAGTTGTGTAATCTTGATTGTTATTGATTAACAATATCTTGCAGGAGTGTCACTGTGGAAGAACTGATCCAACATCTTATTCTTGAACAAAATCAACTAAAAGGAAAAAAATCAATAAAAATCATGATTGAATTAAAATCACAAAATTTAAAACAACATAAATAAAGTGACAAAAACATAAAAGAAGCAAGAAATTGTTAAAAAAAGAAAGTAGAAATCAAACTACTATAAAGCAGATATGAAAATAGTGGAAAAAATGAAAGCAGATCTAGACTACTAAAATACAGAAAATCCAAACAACATTAAAAATTTTCAAGTTGGTTCCACGTAATGTTTCAAGTGGGAACCATTAGTGTTGTAGGAGAATAATTTCTTGTGTAAATCTTTTATAATGTAAGAATTAGTCCACAGGAAAAAAACGATCTTGAAAGGGCCAAGACATACTTTTTGAAACTTTGAGACAACTGATAGTCCTTTAGAGTATATGATTACATCATCAAGATAAACATGAGTAATCTTACCGATCAGATCATTGAAAGTTATTTGCATAGATCCTTTAAAATTGGTTCTTGTAACAAATAATCAAGAAGGAATATGTTCGTAGGTCAAGGTACCCCAATTAGTAATAAGGGATGATTTGTATGCATCTTCCCTTTTTACTTTGATTTGATTGTAACCCAAAAAAAATTCAAGTTAGGGCCTCATATGTGCGCTTACAATGTGTTGCAGAATCATTTCCATATTAATGGGAGGGAAAGGATTTTTCATAATATCTTGATTAAATGTGCAATAATTAATGCAGAAGCTAATATGATAAGTGACTTTCAGAACACGAACCAATTTGGAAACCCATTCAGGGTACTTGACCAGAAAGGTGATTCCAACTGATCCATATTTTATGAGCAGAATGAAATGACTACACATTATTAAAAGGTGCTTAACACAAAATAACAGAGATACAGAAAAAATGGTTTTCTATTCAATAAGGAAATAAGCTGAAACTGTAAAATGTAGCGGAAACAAGCTTGTTGGAATGGTGGTGGCGTATCTCTGAGAAGAGATGTGACGACTATGCTCATTCGCAAGAAGATGACTACAATGAGGCTCTGAAGGCCTTTTTACAATAAACAAGAATTCCAAAAACCTTATACATCCAAAAACCTAACCCTAGGAGATGAAGCGCCAAAAGTCATGTGGGCGTCATTTGGGTAAGTTAGTACATCAACTTCCCGGGGTCGTAACTTTTGCATACGATCTCTGTTTTAGGCGTATGATAGCCCCTTGGAAAGGTATCGTCAAGGATATTTATTTTGGGGGATCAATAATGAATTTGGAAATTATTTACAAGATCGGTCCCGAAAAACCTTCATTTAGGCCCTCAAAATTGCCCCAGAAGTTAAAATTGCTAAAAATAGTAAATTGCCAAAATTCTCAGAAAACTGTTTTGAGCCAGTGTGAAAAGGTGGGTGGACATCGATATCCACCTAGATCAATCCTTCCTCCTTAGGAATAAATTTTCTCCATTGTGTTGAGTTCCCTCATTAGATGAGGAAATTTCTGTTGAATTTGGCCCCGGGTGAGCCACTTGCCTTGGTGTAGGAGTTGTCATGCTTTAACGACTCGATAAAGTTGAATCCTTTGTTGCCGAGTTCCCTTGATATGTGTGTCCACAATATGATCATTGGATGCCTGTTGTATGTAGTCGGGGTTTATCTATGTTGGTGTCAGCTACTCTGTTATGTCTAAGGTGTCCAATAATTGTGGGAAATAAGGGCGAAGGAGATCCACGTGGAACACTGGGTGCAGGCCAAGGAAAGGAGGAATGTTGAGCTCAAAAGAATTATCTCCCATGACATTGGTGATGGTGTAGAACCCATAATGTAGTGGGAGAATATAATGATGGGGTCCTATAAGGTGTTCTTTCTGCAAGTGAAACCAAACTATTTCCCCCATCTGAAACTTATGTGGCACCTGATGTTGATCATGGCGTTGCTAGTACTTGTCATTGGAATTCTGTAGGATATCCTGAACCTGTTGGCGGATGTGGTGGATCTGCTCAATGAACTGGGTGGCTTTGTCAGGTTCAGTTGGACCAGGAGATGATTCAGTTGAGGTGACCACAAGGGGAAGTGAAACATCTATGGGACCCAATGGTTTGAATCCCAAACCCACTTGAAAAGGGTTGTGGCTGGTTGAGCTATGCAGGGCTCGGTTGTAGCTATGTTGGAAATAGGGAAGACTCTCATCCCATGTGCGAGGGAATTTTGAATTATACATGATAAGTATATGCACAATCATTCGATTGACGACCTCAGCTTGGTCATATTTCTGGGGGTGGAAGGCCATGGATTTGGTGAGCTTGGTGTCTAGCAGTGACCAGAGGCTCAACCAGAATGTGCTGAGAAATCTACTGTCCCGATCTGAGACAATGATTTGTGGGATTCCAAAATGTACCCTGACTCATTCAAAGAAGATCTTGGGAGTGGCCTCTTTTGTGATGTTCTTCCTATAGGCAACCAGAATTGCCATCTTAGAAAAGAGATCAACAACCACAAAAACATAGTCATTTCCATGCTTGGTGGATGGGAGGCCCGACATATAGTCCACTGAGATGGATTCCCATGGCATGTCAGGAGTAGGAAGAGGGGTGTAAAATCCCTGTTTCTTAGTGGTCGGTTTGGCAATAGCACACGCAGTGCATGACTTGATATACTTACTAACCTCCTATCGAAGTTTCAGCCAGTAGAAATGTTTCTATAGCATCGCCACTGTCTTTTCGACGTCGAAGTGTCCTATCACCCGATTGTAGTGGGCTTCCAAGATCATCTTTGCTCACTCACTTGATGGAACACAGATATGGCCCAGATGACATAACAACCCATCCTGAATATGGAAATTATCAACAACTACATTTGCACCCAACATTTGGTAGGTGGTGGCGAAGTCTGGGTCTATCTCATAGAGTTGGGGC
The DNA here is from genome assembly GCA_010110895.2 of Picea sitchensis. Lineage (NCBI taxonomy): Eukaryota > Viridiplantae > Streptophyta > Pinopsida > Pinales > Pinaceae > Picea > Picea sitchensis. The sequence continues at coordinate 26,082 of SNQJ01S0022382.1, read as the reverse complement.
CATCTAGAGGTCTCATGGTTGCAGGAGTCTAGCACCATGGTGAGTGTCATGACTGGTGGTCTGCTGAGAAAATCAACGACGTGATTGGTGCTTCATGTTTTATACTTGATGTTGAGGTGGAATTGTTTCAAATATGTGGACCACTTTTGACGACGATCTTTATACAATTTTCCTTATGTATGCATGAACTGCAGTGGCTTATGATCAGTGTGGATGGCTGTCTCCTTCCCAAGAATGTAATGTATCCACTGGTGACAGGATTTCAAAATGGAGTACATTTCTTTGTCGTAAGTAGGGTACTTACAAACAACATCTGATAGTGTCTCACTATGATAGGCCACGGGGTGGCCATGCTAAGTGAGAATGGTGCCCACTTCATAGTCTAAAGTATCTGTCTCGATATCAAAAGGCTACTGCAGGTATGGTAGTGAAAGTACTGGGGCTGAGCACAAGCGCTTCTTCAAATCATGAAATGCTTGTTGTTGGGACTAGCCCCATGCAAATTTTTACTTACCACCACCCCTGGTTATTTGGTTAAGGGCCCATGCAATATGGGAGAATCCCAACACGAACCTGTGGTAGAAATTGGTAAGGCCTAAGAAGCTCTAAAGCTTAGTGAGTGTGGTTGGGGCTAGCCAGTCATGGATGACATGGATCTTGGATGGATCCACATGTACGCCATGCTGATCAATTATGTAGCCCCAGTAATGGACCCTGTCCATGCTGAAGGAGAATTTTTCCAAGCTGGCATATAGCTTGTGTTGCCACAGGGTATGCAAAACCTGTTGAATATGCTGCAAGTGTTCGGCCCAAGTCTTACTGTAAATGAGAATGTCATCTAGATGCACCACTGCAAAAGTATTGGTGAATGGTCACAGGATATCGTCCATCATCCTCATGAAAGTGGATGGAGCATTTGTAAAACCAAAGGGCATGAGAAACCATTCAAAAAGGCCTTCCTTTGACTTGAAGGTGGTTTTCCATACATCTGTATGTTCTATCAGGACCTGGTGGTAGCCAGAATTCAGATCAATTTTACTGAAGTATTTTCCCCCGTGAGTTGATCAAGGAGGTCATCGATTTGGGGAATCAAGTACTGGTTGCTGACTATGATTTTATTCATATCCCGATAATCAATGTAGAGTCGCCAGGTTCCATATTTATTTTGTACCATCATGATTGGGCTCCCGCAAGGTGATGATTTTGGACGGATGTGCCCCTTGTGGAGCAGTTCTTGGATCTGTCTCTTAATATCCCCATTCTCTAATAGAGAGTGACAATAGACTGGCCCATTGGGTAGCGGTGTGCCAGGGGTCAGATCGATGCAGTGCAGAGGTACCCCGGTAGCTGAGGAGAATATATCTGAGTATTCTTCCACGACCTTATCTACTTGCTTCTGCAGTGTGAAGAGGTCAACCGCAGATACCCTATATGTGGCTATGATCTTTCACTTATTCTGAGAGAAAATCATGAAGAAGACAAACTTCCCCAATCTGAGAGATGACCTTCCTGCATTTCTTAGCAAAGATCAAGGAAATAACACTAGGTGGGACTGCCTCGGGTATCCTATACAATTTCCTGTTCAAAGTAATAATAACACTACGAGGCCTAGACTCATATACAACATGATGTTTCCATAAATAAGGTTGGCCCAAAATAACATCACAAACTTCGAGAGGAGAAACATCACACAATACCTCATCTTTGAAGGGCTTGATGTCGTACGACAGTCAACACTGTTGGCTAACACGAAGATCGCTTCCTTGGTGGAGCCATCCAATGGTGTAGGGTTGTCGGTGCGGTGTTATCGATAGGGCCAACCACTTGATGACCTTTGCTAAGATGAGGTTCTTCTGGCTACCGCTATCCACGATCAAGTGTAGCTGGGTGAATTTTACCCACATTTGTGAATGGAAGAGGGATTCTCCTTCTTCTAGCTCGTTTGGTTCACTTGGTTGGAGCTTGGTGGTAGTAGCAGTGGCACTGTGTTCTACGTCAATGATACATATTCCCCTTTTTGGTTCTTTCTCAGATTTTGAACCCACATCTAATTCATAGGCTTTCACTTCGTCCACCAACGACTGCTTTGAGCGACAGTCTGCAGTGCTATGCCAAGGGATCTTATGGAAGTTCCACCACTTCCAGATATCTTTCTTTGTCTTTCTGGTGTCCTTATTTTCTTGCGGCTTGGACTAGTTGCCCTGATACTGTGCATATTTTCTCTATCATTTTTTCTGTGGGATGGGGCCACCCTTTCCTGGATTTTGTTGTGAGGGATTCCCAGGTCCAAATTGCCGCGTTTTTTGTTTGAGCTTCTGCTTGATTTTGATGGCATATTGGTAGGCCGCACCGAAGGATGACATGTCCAAAAATTCCATTTCAGTATCGATGTATCTATGCAGAGCATCGCAATACTTGAGCACCATATGTCACTCTGAATCTTTGATACCCAACTTGGTGCACAAGGTATGAAATATATTCGTGAAATCTGGCACTGCTTGGTCTCTTTCTTGTTGCAGTGTGGTCCATTTGGTATACAAGTTGTCATAACTTTTGACAGGGTAGTATTGTTCCTTAATAACATCCCCGAAGGAATCCCAAGTGGTCATGACTGTAAATAATAAGGGGTCCTCTATTTCCTTTTGCTCACAGAAAATTTCTCACCAATCTTTGACATGGGGAAAGGCTTTGAGGAGCGCAAAAGTAATCTTTTCTCTATTTGAAAAGTTATGGACAGAAAAATACCCTTATAGTAGATTCAACCACTTGCCTACAACATCTACGTATATATGACTTAAAATATAGGAATATCAAAGTTTATTTGTACATTGAAGGGGGTGGCACCTCCGCTCGAAGAATATGCGTCGCCTGTTGGTAGCCGCCGAAGGATTTGCATGAAACTATCCATCATCTCGTTCCTTTGTTGCGTGAGGGCTTCCTCAATCAATAGTTTGAAAGGATCTCTTGTACCATCATATTTATTTTCTCCTTCCATAAGAGGTCTCTTGGGTGTGCGATAGATTTTTTCCTCAAGAGAAACAAGCTCGATACCCAACTCTTTGTACTTCGACCTCGTTTGGGACATGCATTAAGACAACAAGGAGAAGACCGCTCTGATACCACTGATTCGGATTTTATGAGAAAAATGAAACGAATATAGATTATTAATAGGTTCTTAACACAAAATAACAGAGATACAATAAAACTAGTTTTCTATTCAATAAGGAAATAAGCTGAAACTGTAAAATGCCGCGGAAACAAGCTTGTTGGAATGGTGGCGGTGTATCTCTGAGAAGAGATGTGACAGTTGCGCTCATTCACAAGAAGATGATTACATCGAGGCTCTGAAGGCCTTTTTACAATAAACAAGAATTCCAAAAACCTTATACATCCAAAAACCTAATGCTAGGAGATGAAGCGCCAAAAGTCATGTGGGCCCCGTTTGGGTAAGTTAGTACATCAACCTCCCAGGGTCGTAACTTTTGCATACGATCTTTGTTTTAGGTGTATGATAGCCCGTTGGAAATGTATCATCGAGGAGATTCATTTTGGGGGATTAATCATGCCTTTGACTATCATTTAGAATCTCGATCCTGAAAAACCTTCATTTAGGCCCTCAAAATGGCCCCGGATGTTAAAACTGCTAAAAATAGTAAATTGCCAAAATTGTCAAAAAATTGTTTTGAGCCAATTGGAAAAGGTGGGTGGCCACCAATATCCACCTAGATTACCAGCCTTTAAAAAAATTTCCAACTCCCTTCGAATAGTTGCTTCCAACAGAGGGTTGAAAGGTGTTTGTTTTTTCTTACCTGGTTTTATCCATTCCTTGATGGGAATAGCATGTCATATAAGACCAAGATGAAAACCATAAAGATCCTCATAAGACCAAGAAAAAAAAATCGAAATTAACCAATTTTCTTAGTAGACTTCATTTTCTCTTCATCAGAACATTGGGCAACTATTTTAACATTCTTTGGAGACTCGGGTGTCCCAATGTTAAGGGAGATGGTTTCACCCACCTTCCTTTTTGACTCTTCTTCTTTATGTTTCTCTTTATTTCCTACATCACTCAATGAAAACAAACTCTCTAGAGAATTCAAGCCTTTAGGATTCTATGGATATAATTTCCTTGGGCTTAAAAGGTTCATTTTGAATGAAAGAAAAAATGCTCTCATCGTTAGGGAAGAACTACCAAGATATGTGGATGCTATAGAGAATGAAAATTACAATCATGTATGTGTGGAAAAAGTTTCCAATTAGGAGAGGTTGCAAAAAAAGCTAACCAGTCATCCATTGAGTTTAACTCCCTCTTAACATGAGTGATGTTGAAAGATAATATGTTCAAGATAAGTGCCCAAATAGTTTGGGTGTATCGTTTCATCAACTTGTTGCTAGGAGAGTAAATTTTATGTACAAGATTCACCAAAAGATCCGAATCCTCAAAAATTGAAAGGTGACCACAACCAAGATTATAGGCATTTTCAATGCCTAATAGTAAATCTTTAAATTCAGTGACATTGTTCGTGCAAGAAAACTCCAACCTATAAGAAAAGTTATGGATTTTTACTACAGGAGAAATCAAGATAATGCCATTTCTATTACCTTCAATAGATCATGTACCATCAAAGTGAATGTGCCACATACCATCATCTAAATCAATTTGTTCTAAGGGAATGTTATCCTCCTCAACAAATATGGAATACACTCCTAGGTCCTCTTCTATATAATTTACATTAGATTGTGGGACACTCTCTATGTAAGGTGAAATCCTTCCCTCTCTAAGGACTATAATTTTTTTACCATTCCGAAGAACAGATAAATGTGTCCCAGGGATTGAGAGGTATCCACCCGTCAAAGCTTGCAAATATCTTCCTAATATGATTGAGTAATTTCTTAATGGAATATCAGTTACCTGAATTCTAAGGGTTGTCCTTATTTCAAGGTGTGCGCACAAAACTAAAGTCACATATTTAATCTCTCCTATGGTCGTTTATTGTAGAATATTATAAGAGAGCATGCTCCTAGCATTTTCATTTGTACAAGACATTCCTATCTCTTCCATAATAATCGTCAACATCACACTTGGGCCCAAACTGTCATCAATGAGGAAACAATGGGCGATTTTATCCATAATCTTTACATAAATATAAAAAGGGGGATTTTTTTACAGCGTATCTATAGTTATGTACACCTACTTTATTTACAAACGAATCCTCTTCATTCACCTCTTCAGAGAGGTTGGCCACATCGAAATATTTTCCTTCCATGAATTGTTTAATATGCCTCTATTGTTCAGGGATGACAACCATGTCAAAAAGGGTGGCATCTTCTTTGATGTTGGCCAACTAATTTAGAATATTGTATTTGGAAGAGGGGAGAGGTGAAATTCTTCCTTGACTGTTAAGAACCTTAGGAACCTGAACCATAGCAGTCGGTGATGATGAGCTTGGGATAGAATAATTGCAAGGAGGATCATATTTGCCTTTGTGAGCGTAGGATTTGTTCCTAGTATTGATGATCATGACATCCTACAGCTCTACAAAATCTATGACAACAATGGTATTTTATGGTCTTTTACCAAATATCTTATCTCTAGCACTCTTCCTTACCTCACATGTGGATTCCGCGTGGTGTTCCTCGCAAAATTTACACCAACTTCGAGGCAAGATAGCTTTAGGTTGAAAAATATTTTCAATTGGATTTCTAAAGTGGGGTGTTGAAGAGGATAAAGATCCACGGGTTAGAGGAGAGACATATCCCTTTCGCTCATACATTATCATATGATTATTCATATCTTGTACTAGCTATAACAAGGAGGACACGTGTGTCTGTTTAACTGATTCTCCCTGGGGAAGACTTGTTCTTTCGTGTTGTTCTTCATACTCTAAACAAGTATGCAGAGAGGAACTGAGGTTATCAATGGATGTTTACTCAATCCTATGAGGATAGGGGGAAGGTAATGCATTGTAGTAATGCATGAAAGCGGCTTGGTTCTGAGGTCGAATGAGCTCAGGTATTTGATTGTATAACTTAGTGAAATGAAAGTTGAAGGACTTAATGGTATCACCATCCTTATAGGCGATGTTATTGTATTCTTGTAACTGCTTAGCTGGGATTTTATATTTCCCATAGGGGGATCTGAACCAATAAACTAACTCCTCCCAAGTAGACAAAATATTGGGAGGAAGGTCAAAGAAATCAGCCATAGTATTTCTTTCTAAGGAATTGATGAATAAGCGCATGCAAGTATCGTTATCATTTTCTCCTATGTTGTGACAAGCATTATAAAATGCCACCAAGTGTTTGTTTGTAGTGACAGTGTTATTTCCCAGGAACCTAGGGAGATTCTCTTTGAATTTAGGAAGTGGACGGGTAACATGTGCTAGGTTAAGAGGAGAGGACACATGCCATGGTGTGGTTGTGGTGTCTTCTTCAAACTGAGAAAGCCCATACTTTTTAATGACTTCGGTGGGATTTTTTGTAGATTGACAGGTATATGGTGGCTATATAAGCTACCAATCATTGACGAAGTTGAATAATCAGAGGAGGAAGCACTTCCAGTGCCACCAGAGCCACCACTAGATGCCATATTGTGGATGATAGGTGAGGGAGAGAAAGACAAACTGGATGAATCGGAAAAATTTCTCATTAGAGCACTTTGTTGGGTTGATAACACAATGTTCCTCCTTCCTATTTCAACAATAGGATTAATTTCAGGTGATAAGCCTCTTCTTCTTCTAGAAACATGAGAGTCTAAGGACATGAAAGTAAGTTCAAAAATGAAGGAACAAGAAGGTTAATGTTGATTTCTAGGCTGTCTACATCTAGCTTCCCAATGTTATTGGGCACTAATATCTCATTCAATTGCTTCCCATGAATGATTCAGCTCAGCAAGAGTATTGGCAGTGTCGAAAATGGTGTTAGAGAAATTCAAAGCAATGTTGGTATGATCTTGAAGATCAGGCTCAATATTGGGCTGCCTTGCAACAGGCACAGTCATTAAGAAATAATACAAACAAAGAACCAATATCATAAAAATAGATGTATTCGATGCTAATCAAGCATAAAAATTAACCAGAGAGATATTGAAGATCTCCCCAGTATGGTCTCCAAGTAAATGTTGAGGAAAAGATATGAAATGATCTTACTCAAACATTTTCATATCCTGCCTGGATAAAGAAAGATAGATGGGATAACACCCTATGTTTATAGCCATCAAAACTAATATCCTAATTCACAAGTATTGTTTACAAGTGCTTTGGTTGTTTTTTTATAATTAAAAGCTTTATGAAAAAATCATTTTTTATGTAATTTTCTGAACATATCAAATGTTGAAATAAATATAGAGAGAGAAGTAAAGACACCAAGTCATTAATCAACACATATGAGACATAAAGAAATCCTTTATTTCATTCCAATTCATCAAATAATCATTCTCTTTACAAAATTTCCTCTGGAATTTTTGAACCAAAGTCAAACTTAGACATCCCCAATGAAACATACAAAAGGACTTCTGACAGAAAATAAAAAACCCTGAACTTGAAAATATGGATCAACTTGCCACAGATTACTTCCCACCACACTATGCACAATATCCTTTGTCAGTCATGGAAACTAATTCACAAAGAAACAAGTCTACACATACTATCAAATATAGATCAACACCTATGAAAAACAAGTGTCTGATTGATGTAATTCAGCCCTGAATCTTGTTGTCTACAATAAAAACCTACTATCATAAACAATAATTAGGCTTGTAATGAATTAAGGAATGAATGGAAATTGAATTATCTCAACAAAACTCAAAGATAAAACCTTAGTATTCTTCTCTTTCTATTCTCCTCTTGTTCCTCCCTTTCCCTTTGCCTTTAAGAAAATTACAATTGATTGAAGTAGTTGAACTACTTCATTACTCAAGTTAACTAAAACTAAAACAACTTTTAGTTAGGGGGAAAAGTAATAAATCATAATAAGGGTTTTTAAATATATATTAACTAGTAGGTGGGACCCCTTGTGACTCCCTTTAGATTTTAACAATCATAACATAACTAGTTAATTAAACAAAACATTCCTCCTTGTGACTCCCATCATCACATTCATATTTGAAAATGATCTCAATGACATTTGAAACTATTTCCAAAATATAATACCCATATGACCAAAAATTCGTAACACTTACTGTGTATAATTTAACCATTAATGTGTGTTAAACTTGTTCACTCTTCACATTTAAATACTTAACACTTTTAATTAACATAGTGCCATCTTACTCAAAAAAATTATTCCTTCCAAACAACCTATACAAGAATTTTGTTTCCTCTCACTTCTTCCATTTAATATTTAAATCAAAATCCAATTAACACACAATAATTTGTTTCAACTACGTTCAACACCAAAACCATCAACCACTATGCATAAATTACTTCCTCAAAACATAGACATGAGTTCTTTTAAAATCATGCCTAATTCCATTCCTCTAATCAATTTAAGAATTAAATTGCAATGAAACCATACTGTTATAAAACCCATTCCCATCTCTGATGGTGCAGTCAAATTATAGGATGCATGATATCCATAAACACACACAGTGGACAACCAAGTCACAACTACAACACCTTAAATTTCAACAATCAGAATCAGACAATTTAAACACCCAATGAATAACACAAGGAGGCATACTCCCAACCAAACCATAAAACCATGTTGAGTTATCAATCCAACACAAGGAGGCATCGACTGTATGCTCAATTCAATTTCTTAAATCAACCAATTAAACCATGGCGATCTAATAATGCAGCAACTATATACCAATAATAAAAACCACTGTCATTGGTATTAATAGAGACGATCCAATAAACAACCACTTTTCAATGCTACTCCACCAACTCATAACAATCAACAATATACCTGACCGGAAATAACTGGTTCATTTATCAAAATTGAGATTTGAATAATTGAGGGTGAGCTATGAGTAATCAAGGGTTCGCTTGGTGGAACCAACACAGGGAAACTAGAGTCAACCACACCAACAGCAGGTGAGAAACCTTTGAGACACAATGATGGACACACATGCCACATAACCATTAGCCTGGAAGGCAGGATGACAGTTCACACTAGGTAGGAGAGACTATGAACAAAGGACCAAAGGCTTCTTACTGGCCCGTAATAACACTGTGAACACGTAGGGAATAACCCTAGTGGTTTTCTCATTCAACCGAATAATGCTGATATAAAAACAGAGCCATGAAATAGAAACCAACCCTAAATCAAGCCTCTTGGCATAATATCCATCATAACCAACTGCGCAGACACCAATAACATAAAACGATCCCACAACCAGGTGAAAATGATATGTAGCTTCCCAAGGGGGATAAAAATCAAACACAACAACCCCATGACACCAAATGCGACTGGGCATGGTTACAAGAATTTTGTGGAGATGACCAACGAGTTCACATGGGAAGAAACCCTCTAACAAAAACCCATAACAACAATAGAGATCCTTCATGGCTTCCACCACATAGAATTATCAATGAAATCATGACTTCAACCATTCAACCTTCCATTTGCAATGAATATCACACAAACAACCATTCCATAGAAACACCAGAGTTCACAGTTGCCAGCCTTAAGAAAAGCACAGACTAATACATCACTGAGCCAACATCTATTTCATAATAGAGTGATTTCATGGATGGTGAAAAAAACATACCTGTAACCAAATTGCTTTAAAAATGTGAGCTTGGTCGAGCAGTTCCTTTCTCTCCTAAATATAGGATCTTAACCACAACAAAATCAAATGACAATAACTAAGATAGGGTGACAGCTAGTGGGAGAGGTATGGAGTGACATGCAGTAAATGCACATCATTTCCATCCTTGAGTCATTCAATTACTTAGTACACGTTAGCCAACAATCAATTAATCCATTCAATTAATCCATGCATCGAAATCAACATCCATTACTTGCCAAGTGTGCCACTTTATATCACATTAACCATTTCCAACATACCATAATGCATATCAAATGTGTCTTCATATAAATCAATACATTGTACTACAATGGTTAGTTAGGACTAACACCAGTTCTTTAATTTCAAATGCATATAGTGTAGCATAGGATAACATAGTTTAGTTCCTTCTCCTTAGATTTTTCATATGTCTCATTTCTATTGCTCTTATTTCATGTTACAACTAACATGTGTCTTGTGAAGGTACAACATGTGATGATTCATGGATTAAACAACAATTCTATAACTGTGAATATAATCCATTCATACATAAAATTTAGAGCTTGGAGCAACGAAACCAACACATAGAATGGATTATCCATCTGCCATTGTGTCGCAAATAAAACCAAGATTTCATCATCAATCATGTAGAACCCTGTAGGAAGTGTCGAACAACAATATAAACATCAAATAAGAAATAAATATGATCCTCCAATCTACAATAGGGTCCCACCTAGTAATATTATATATATCATTAGCTTATAATAATAGGCTTTTTCAATACTTTGCGGGTGAAATCCTCATTGCAATTTTGATCGTCAACAATCTCATAAGCATATCCAAAGAGCTTAGTCACCCATTTTTGTTTCTTGGGGGAGGAAAGGCATTGTTCTAGAAAATACTTAAGGTTTTGATGATTTGTCTTAATTTGGAAGTGTCTCCTTAATAGATACGGTCGCCAAAGATCCATGACATGAAGAATAACCAACATTTCCTTTGCATATATTGATTTGCACAAATTTCTCTTGGACATTTGTTTGTTGTTAAAGGCCAAAGAACGACCCTCTTGCATAAAAATAGGGCCAATTCCTTTCCCGGAAGCATCACATTCCAGAACAAAGGTCTTTGTGAAATCAGGAAGGGCCAGGACTGGAGTGGTGCACATGGCCATATTCAAGGTTTGAAAAGCCTGAGCAACTGTTGGATTCCAAGTGAAAGAATTATTTTTAAGGAGTGCAGTGAGAGGTGCCGCAATCTTTCCATAATTCTTAACAAACTTGCAATAATAACCTATTAAACCTAGAAATCCCCTCAAGATTTTGAGAGTCTTTGAGTGAGGCCAATCTTTCATATCTTCAAGCTTTTTAGGATCCACCCTGATGTCGTCCTTTCCAACAAGATGACCCAAGTACTCTACTTATGAGGTGACAAAAGAACATTTAGATTGTTTGTGGAAAATTTGGTGTTGAGAGAGTAGATGGAGAACTTGATCCACATGACCAAGATGGTCTGTTTAGGTTTTGTTGTAGATGAGGATATCATCAAAGAAATCTAACACAAAATAACGGAGAAAAGGACGGAAGACATGATTCATGAGGCTTTGGAAAGTGGAGGGAGAATTACACAAGCCAAAGGTCATGACCAAAAATCATAGCAGATTTCATGAGTTATAAAGGAAGTCTTAGGAATGTTTTCCTCTTTCATACAGATCTGGTGGTAGACAAAACGAATATCAAGTTTAGTAAAGAACTGGGCACCACTCAATTCATCCAAGAGGTCATCAATGACAGGAATGGGAAATTTGTCATTAATGGTGAGCTTGTTGAGGGTGAAGAAGCTAGGACACATGCACCAAGAACCTTGTTTCTTAAGGACGATGACAACAGAAGAAGAGTAGGGGCTCATACTAGGGCATATAACACCTGCATTGAGCAGTTCTTGAACCATTTTCTCAATTTCTTTTTTTTGGGAAAGGGGGTGATGATAGGGACGAATATTGGGAGGAAGGCTTCTCGGGACAAGGGGAATGGAATGATCATGAACAACACATGAAGGAGGGAGTCCGTAGGGAGTGGAAAAAACCACTTGATGTTTAGAGATGATGAATTGGAAGTCCTTTAGCATAGAGGGTGTCGCAGTGGCTTGTATGGCATGGATTTGGGCAATAATACCAGAATGACCTTTTTTGAGCATATTTTCCATGCAATCGGAACTAATGATCTCTGGAGAACCGACGGTGATTCCTTAGAACTTATATTGTTGTCCCTCCTGGTCGAATTGCATGGTTAATTCCTTAAAATCCATGAGAATGGGACCCAAAGGCCTTATCCATTCCACACCCAACATAATGTCACAACCACCCATGTCGATAGCAAACATATGAGATTTAAGATGGTAGTCACCAATTTGGAGACACAAATTTTCACAATTCCCTCCACATTTGATGGATCCACCATTGGCAATCATGATTTGGAAATTATTGACTGCACATATATAGAAATTAGTTTCTTGGGAAATGCAATGATGAACAAAATTATGGGTGCTTCCAATATCAACAAGAATGATTACCTTCCTATGCTTGATGTAACCAATTGACTTGAGGGTTTGGGGAGCGAAGAAGTCAGTGAGAGCATTTAGGGAAATGACTAGTTCTACTTTAGGAGGGTCTGAGGGAGGGTTTATGTCAGTGGGTTCAGGTGACACAGACACAAGGGGAGCCTCAACATTGTCTTCTAAAACATCCTTCGAGATGGCCATAAAAATATTTTGTTCCTTACACTTGTGCCCCGGAAAATATTTTTCATTGGAATTATAACAAAGGCCTTTGAGTTGGCATTCATCCATTTCGGCCCTGGTCAATTTATGGATATTTAGTTGAGTACAAGGAGGAGTGGGAGTTACTGTTTTAGTGCGGGGAATAAAGAAGGGTTTCTCTTTTGAGAAGAGAAAACTTGTTGTGATTCCTTAGATATTTTAGTAGAGTTCACCCAACTCTGAGGCCGAGCCATGAGGACATCAGCATGAATCTCATCCTCGAGGCCACTGATAAAACATTCTTAGAAAAACGCATCAGACATGCCCTCTGTACGAAAATAAAGTCACTCAAAAGAAGCTTTAAAGTCTTCCACTGTGATAGATTATTTCAACTTTGTCAAACTCCCTAAATGGTTGGTGTTAGCATCAAAGAGTTCATAAATCCCTGCCACAAAGTGTGACCAAGCCACATACCCTTGGTGAGCATTTTTTCTCCATTTCCATCATTTCTAATGTTCTTGATATAGCTGGAGAAGAGAATACCAGAGTTTTTCCAGCTCATCCATAATGCCATACAAAGAGAAATCATGTTCCATTTGAGTTACCTAGCTAGTGGGATCCGATCCATCAAATTTGTTCACATCAACACGCGGAAGGCGTAGGTCACACTGAAAGGGATGGGGTTGAAAATTATAGGAATGAGAGGAAGTTTCACCTTCGGTATGAAAAGGTGGGTTAGATAAGGGAATATCTATAGGGATATGCAGCTTGGCGTAGATTGTCATAGCCATAGATTCAAGTTGGGTAGTAATGTCTTATTTGAGATCTTGTTTGACTTCCTCGATTGAGGCAACGACTGAAATAGCGATGGAGGAATGCATTTTTTGATTGATGGAGAGAATATTGGCACTGCATTGTCGTACTTATTATTGAGTTTTTGTGAACTTAGACTGCAAGGTATTGAAGCGAGCTTCCAAGTCTTGGCTATGGGTATGGGCCATAATGACGAGGGAACACAAAAAGGGGCGGGTGGAACCACACAAAAAAAGGGTTATGGGTGAAGTGTATCACAACAATCAAGGCGATGAGTTGAATCTAATGGGGTAAAGCCCAAATAAGGGTGTTGGAAGGGGGTTGGGTCCACAAAACAAAATTTGCTGAAAAATGATAGGTATGACTCCGATAAGGGCGAAGAGAGAAATCCAATGGAATAGGTATCAAATAATGGTTCCAACGGGATCCAGACTCATTTTTTTTTTTCCTTTTTACTCCTATAGAGTTATACTCTGATCTGAAGAATATTACAGTGATGGAATGTCCAAATGCTTAATAGGAAGAAATGTGTAGTAATTTCGCAAGTCGAATTCAAGAGACACATTTGCACCGCAATAGATCTTGTCTGTTTTGTTTTCTCTTCCATCCCAAGGGTTCTACAAAAAAGGGTTTTCCCTATGTTATATCTCTCTGATATAAGTGCGGGGTCCAATAGTAGTACTCAACAAAATAACTCAGGGCACCAGCTAAGGAAACTAGACCATAGCCTTAATCATACTATGATGCAGTACCCCCCCTTTCTCTCCAAAGGGCTGCATGACCTCCTAGTCAATATCTTCAAGTTATTGAGTCAATTGACTCTTTGAAACCTCACTGGTATCATTCTGTGTTAACCACATGCCCTCTTGGCTCCCTGCACAGGCTTTATAGTGCCCACGACCTTTCTTCTTGCGCTCTGCAAAACCTTAGAATGTAATGTTTGCACCTTTTATCTCACCCCCCTTCAAAGATATGACCTTAGGCAACCCCTTCATGTGACCACGTGATTGCAGTGTAGCCACAAGTGGTTTGGGACAGAACTACTTTTATGCCTGCAATTCACCCTAAGTCCCCATGTGTCACTTGGGAGAAACCACGGTTTGGATTATGACATGCTCTCAATACATTCAATTTCGTGCAACTCACACCCCTACAATGTAGAGTGACCATCGATCTCACGATCTTGATGGTGATGGCAAATGGGTGGCCGAGATTTTCTGTCACACATCAATGGTCTAAGTTTCTACTCTCAGATCGACGACTGTCATCGATTCGGAATTTCGGGCTTCAAAATTCTTGAATCTCAAATCTTGGTTTCCTTCACAGGGAAATATTCTTGAATGGAATATCTACTCACACCTGTCCCTTCAGATCAACAGTTGTGATCTCTGCGGGTCTTCGAACTCCAGAGATTTCAAATCTCAAATCTCGCTCTTCCTTCGATGGATTTTATCCGGATCACTTTGGGTCTTCACCGGGAGTTCTTGGATCTTCTCCACACCTCCTCTATATATAATGGCTTAGATTCACTTTGATATGTTACCCAGAGTCCACAGATTTAGGACATGTCTCCTCTGGATCCAACAGATATGAATCACTTCGGGGTTCGGCGATCTCAGTTATGAAACTGAAAATCCCACAATGATTTTCCCGGAGTGCACGATCTACTAACAAGTGTCCACCAACAGATCGACAACTCTTGGTTCTTCAGTTTTCCATGCATAAGAGATCTCAATCTCTCATCCTCTGCATTCTCCCAGAGTGACTTCACCCAGAGCTCACGATATCACGCCACACGTCCTTTTCTGGATCAACGGTCCAGATCTAGTCCGACACTTCGGTCTTCGAGAGTCTTAGATCTCAAAATTCGATGGGGTCTCATGAGTGTGAAGCATTAAATCTCACACACCTTGGAAATATCGAATGGCTTCTAATCTCTCACGCCACGATCCAACAGTCTCTGTTGCTCCTCCTCCCGAGCTTCTGATCTTTCTTGTCTTAGAAAATTTCTAAGTGTTTGAAGGTTCCGAACATTTTCTCCTCCTACGAGTCTGAGTCTTGGACTTCGTTAGCATTTATGAGAAGTGTTATTTCTTCTGAGCTTGGTCTTTGTGAAGACTTTGAAATCCCACACACTCCTTGTGTTTCAAGGTATTTCGATAACTCAGGTTCGAAATATTTCTCTAAGGTAAATTCCTCTCTCCCTTGTGGCATTCTCCTTTTGTCTCTGTGCATGCACTCTGCAATAGATCCTTACACAGTTTTGAGTTCCTGCGAATGACTATGAACACCTTGCAGTAGTTGCTTTGCACTCCTTGCAAAGTAAAATATCTTGTTATCTCTTCCTATATTTGGAACCAAAAAAAATACCGTCAATGCACTCCTTGCATTCTATGTTCACACCTTGCACCACTTGACAGAAGAGAAACCATTGAGAATTATCCTAAAATTCACAGTTCCATCCACTGATAATGGAAATCACTCATTCACTCATGAACGCATAACAACAAAGAATTGAAAACATTATCCACGCCACACATTGGATGAATTTTCCTCTGTTCTATTCAAAAGTGAAAACAGTTACAACCGTAATCAAGACAAAAACTTTAAATCTTAGAATTCTCCTATGAACTGACATCTACTTGAAGCTATCTGCAATCAACTTACAACTACATGCAATGAACTTACAAACATATGCAACCAACCTCATTTAGGATTAAAAAACATCTATTTAACTCAGAGGGTTCTTAAGGTTCCCCCTAACTAAGTGTCTACTCTAAGACTATCCTACGACTATCTTGGATGAGTTGTAGTCTAGAGCCGCAGTGGAAACTCCCGCTTCATTCATAATCATTCATGTGTGCCTCAAATATGTTTCCAGCACTAAAGTTCAGGCGTACTTCAAAATTATGCATTTTAATTGCTAGCGTTTAGATTCTGAAATATTCTCATGCATTGAGTGGTTCTGCTCCGCTTTCTTCCCAACGATGCTCCTACATCATACTCCCCTTGAAAAAGTTTCATGGACTCCTATCCATGAGCTCTTATAGTGACGTTCCATGCTTCTGGATATAAGCTTCATTTTCCTAACTGGCATCTTCTATTGGGTGTCCCTTCCATTTGACATGATATTCAAAATAGGTCTTTCTTTTGGTATTCCTTCCAATCCTATGATCAACGATCTTCTCCATCTGTTCTTTTTCTTCTATGGGCATTTGTTTTTCCCACTAGATCTTTTCTTGATCTTCTGATCCCTCTGTTTCATATTCCCTGTAAGGATACAGGTCTTAGGAATTGAATATGGGTGATATGCCCACATCATCTGGCAGCTCAACGTCATAGGCGTTTTCATCAAACTTCCTCAAGATCTTACATGGTCCTATCTTCTTCATATTTAATATGTTATATGTTCCCCTAGGGAAACTCTCTTTCCTGAGATATTCCAGAACCTAATATCCTACTTCAAATTGAATTTCTATGCAGTGTTGATCATATCTGTGCTTGTACTCCTGGTTAGAACTCTGCATATGTCCTTTGATCTCGCTGTGGAGCCTCTACAGTTTGGAAGAAAAATCTTCTCCTCCAGCGCTCTTGATCTCACTTTATTCCAGGTCTCTCAACTTAGATACTCCCCTAGGTTGCATTCCATACAATATTTGGAATGGGATATTTCCATTGCTCTTGTTTGGTGAGTCATTGTATGAAACTTCTTCTTGTGGTAGAATCTAATCCCATTGAATATGGTTCTCTGTGACCAGAATCCTCAATAAGTTTCCCAAACTTCTGTTTACCACCTCAGTTTGTCCATTCGTCTGAGGGTGATAAGATGAGTTGAAGGACAATTTTGTCCCCAACTTCTTCCATAGTGTTCTCCAAAAGTGACCAACAAATTTTGTGTCTCTGTCTGAGACAATGATTCTGGGTAGGCTGTGAAGTATTACAACTTCCTTGAAAAACAGATTTGCAACATGTGTTGCATCACTGGTATTTTGGCATGGGATAAAGTGTGCCATATTCTAAAATCTATCAACTACCACAAATATGGAATCAAATCCTTTTTGCGTTCTTGGCAGTCCCAACACAAAATCCATTCTTATTGCATCCCAAGGCCTCTCTGGTATTTGCAATGGTTGATACAATCTAGTGTTCTATCTCTTTCCTTTTGCATGTTGGTAGATTCTACATCTGTTCACAAAATTTATCACTTATGTTCTCATACATGGCCAATAGTATGAAATTCTCAACTGTGTAAACGTTTTATCATGGCCGAAATTTCTAGCCAATCCTCCACTATCCTTTTCTTTCAAAAGGTTATCCCTCATTGATCATTTTTGTATGCACAATTGATTTCCCTTGAACATCAATCCCTCTTGAATCGTGTACTCTGTCCACTGGCTTCTATCTCTTATCACAATATTTGTACATGATTTGTATGCTTCCTTGAAATCTGTATCATCACAATACATGTCCTTAAGGTGTTCAAACCCCAAGGTCTTCACCTGGAATTCCTGTAAAATCAAGCATGTCCTTCTTAATTCATCAACAAATTTGTTAGCATTCATAACTATATGTTTTATGACAAAATTAAAATTATGCATAAACTCAACCCATTTTGTATGCCTCTGATTCAATTTTTCCTTCCTGGTTATGAATTGTAAAGCCTGGTTATCGCTATACAAGACAAATTCTTGTGGGACAAGATAATGTGTCCATTTCTTCAAGGCTTGAATTATGGCATAAAACGCCTTGTCATATGTGTACTATTTTCACTTGGTCTCATTCATATTCTAACTAAAATAAAAAACAGGTCGATTATCCTGACTCAAAACTTCTCCTATTGCAACTCCACTTACATCACACCTCACTTGAAATGTCGTTTCAAAATTCGGTAATACCATAATTGGTCATTCTATGATTTTATCCTTCAGTTTATTGAAGCTCTTCTTGGCTTCCTTTGTCCATTTGAAAGACTTGTTCTTTTTCTTCACTATATCCATCATTGGCGCACAAATTCTACTGAAGTCTCTGATGAACTTCCTATAGAAACTCACTAATCCCTGGAAGCTCCTTACCTCTAACATACTCCTTGGTGATGACCATTCTTTGATTGCTTTCACCTTCTCTAGATCCATCTTCAGTTCATTTGAAGAGATAACGAAACCCAATTAAATGAGTTATGTCTTCATAAAATAGAAATTCTTCAGATTTATCAACAACTCCTCCTATTGTAGTCTCCTCATCACTAATTTTAGGTGCCTCGAATGCTCCTCTTTAGTCCTGCTAAAGATCAGTATATCATCTAGATACACAACCACAAACTTGTGAATGAAGTATTTTAGTATTTCATTCATCAACCTCATAAAATTACTCGGGGCATTTGTTAATCCAAATGGCATAACAAGCCACTCATACAAACCTTCATTTGTCTTAAAGGATGTTCTCCACTCAATACATTCTCTCATCCTGATCTGGTGATATCTACTTTTCAGATCTATTTTGGAAAATAAATTTTCTCCACTTAAAAAGTTCATTAAATCATCCATTCTTGGTAAAGGAAATATATACTTTATGGTGAACTTGTTAATGGATCTTGAGTCTATGAACATTCTCCATCCTCCATCCTTCTTTGGGCTTAACATAGTTGGTACTGCACATGGACTCAACCTCTCTATGACCAAACCCTTGTCTAACAATTCCTGGACTTGGTTCTCCACTTCCTTGTTCTCTCGAGGTGTCAATCTGTATGCTTCTTTGTTTGGAATACTTGCTCCTAGTATCAATTCAATCTGGTGGTTGATACTTCTGATGGGTGGTAATGAGTTAGGCAACTCATCCACCACTATGTTTGCGAAAATTTCCAACAATTCCTGAACTTCTTCAGGAAAATTATCCTTTGATGTACTTGTAAGGATAACTTGGCGTTTCCTCACCACAACGAACTACATCTCCTATTATTTCTTGACTTATTTCAGGAGATTCTTCCCACTCATGAGAAGTATGCTTGTGTTGGTTTCCTCTTTCACTTTCTTCTCCTCTATTGGCAGCAACATGTGTGTTCTACCATTCTTCTCTAGGGTGTATGTATTTTTCCTCCCGTCATGAATGACATTCCTATCAAACTTCTATGGTATTCCCAAAAAAATATGGCATACATCCATGGGAATTACGTCACATAGAATTTCATCTCTATATCCTCCTATCTTAAATTCAACCAAGCATTGTTTAGTAACCATTACCTGGTGTCCTTTCTGCAACCATGAGACTTTGTATGGCTTTGGGTGTGAAGTTTCCTCCATCTCCAATTTATTCACCATCTCCATGGATACTAATTTATCAATTCTCCCACTGTCGATTATGACTTTTCATACTCTGTCTTTAGTCTTGCAAGCTATTCTAAAGAGATTGTTCCTCTGCACTAGCTTTTCATCTTCTGCCTCTAGTTTTAAGAGAACTTTCCTCAATATCAGGGATCTTCCATTTTCTACTCCTTCTGCTTCAACATCTCTTCGATGTGTTTCTGAAATGTGATCTTCACCTCCTCCTTATTTGTTATTCTTGGGACAATCCTAAGACATGTGTCCTGTCTTTCCACATGAATAGCATCTTACTTCTCCTCCTCCTCTTCTTCCTCTTCCTCTGAAAGAATTTCTTCCACCACCCTGTATTCCTCAATAACTTCCTCCTCTTTCTGAGTGACTATGTGGTTTCTCAGACTCATCCTTAGGATTATGTGCTCTGTCATGGGTAACTCCCTTGATTTTTGGGGGGGCTGGGATTTAGCCTCTCCCTCACTAGCTTTGTTTTATGGCCAAATTCTCCTCTACCTTTTAGTGAAAATTGATAGGAATCCTTACTCACATCATGCTAATCTCATTTTGGATTTCATATCTCAGGCCATCTATATATCTGGAAGCTTTATTTTCACCTCTCTCCCTTTGTCAAGTTATGATGTTCAACTTGTAGAACTCCTCTGTGTACTCCTTAACTGTCATCCTCTTCTTTCTTAGGTTCTGCATCTTCCTAAACATATTGATTTGATAATCCTTGGGAATGAACTTAGCATTAAACTTGGATACCATTCTGTCCTAGCTCTTTATGTTATGTTTTTCCTTGCTTCTCCTCTCAACCTGAAGTTCATCCCACCATAGCGCTGCATGTCCTTTTATCCTAGTGACAACCTATTTCTCTCTTTTCTCTTCATCAACCTATTCATAGTCGAAATGTTTGTCCATGGATCTTATCCAATCTGACAACTCTTCAACATCTAGGTTGAATTCATACATTGGGACCTCTATCTTGGCTCTTCCTCCCAATATGGAAACTTCTCTTAGCAAGCATTCTTCGACAACATCCTCTCCTGCGAATTCTTCAGCAACATTCACGTCCACAACTTCCTCGCTCTATGCATCACTGATGTCTCCCATATTAGGTGCTCTTCTCTGTGTTGCCTCCATCTCCTCTAGTCTTGCATGAAGTTATCGCATCTCCCTTTTTACAGCTCGATTGGTTAAAGGTTGATCTCCTCATCTCCTTAGTGGAATTGTGTTAACTATTTGTCACACACATAGTACAACTTCAATTTATTTTTATATCCTCTTCTTTTTCCTGTTATCTGCAATCAAAACTTCGTCTCTGATACCACTTGATGCAGTCCCCTCCCTTTCTCTCCTAAGGGCTACACGACCTCTCGGTAAGGATATTTAAGTTATTGATTCAATTGACTCTTTGAAACCTCATTGGTTTTGTTCTGTGCTAACCACATGCCCTCTCGGCTCCCTGTGTAGGCTTCACAGTGCCTGAGACCTTTCCTCTCGTGCTTTGCAAAACCTCAGAATGTAATTCTCACACCTTTTCTCTTGGCCACCTCTATAGATATGAACCTGGGCAACCCCTTTACATGAAAATGTGATTGTGGCGTAGTGAAAAGTGGTTTGGGAACAAACTACTTTTCGTCCAGCAATTCACCCGCAGTCTCCATGTGTCCCTTGGGTGAAACCGCAGTTTGGATTGCAGCCTGCTTTCAATACATTAAAGTTCATGCAACTCACACCCCCCAAATGTAGAGTGACTATTGATCTCGCATTGTTTAAGGTGTTGGAGAACATGCTATCGATATTTACTCTTACATATCAATGGTCCAGGTTTCTGTTCTCAAATCGACCACCATCGTCAAGTTAGAATTCCAAGCTCCAGAATTCTCAAATCTCAAATCTTGGTTTCCTTCGCAAGGAAATATTCCAGAATGGAATATCTATTCACACTTGTCCCTTTGGATCAACGGTTGTGATCTCTATGGGTGTTCAAACTATGGATATTTCAAATCTCCAATCTCTCGCTTCCTTCAATGCCTTTTATATAGAGTCAGTGATCCACTGACACATGTCCTCCCGATATGATGGTTGAGTATCACTTCAGGTATTCATTCAGATTTCTTGGATCTTCTCCACACCTCCTCCAGAACTAATGGCTTAGATTCAATTTTGTACTTTACTCGGAGTCCACGGATTCACAACACGTATCATATGGATCCGACGACTATGAATCACTTCGGGACTTCGGGGTTCAGCGATATTGGTTCTCAAGCTAAAAATTCCACGATGATTTTCCTAGAGAACATGATCTACTGAAAAGTGTCCACCGATAGATCAAGGGCTCTCGGTTCTTAGGCTCTCCAGGCCTTGATGATCGCAAGCTCTCGTCCTCCGCTTTCTCCCAGGTGACTTCACTTGGAGCTCATGATCTTGCACCACACATCCTTTTCAAGATCAATAGTCCATATCTCCTCAGGCACTTCAGTCTTCAGGAGTCTCATATGTCAAACTTCGATGGGGTTCTGTGAGTGTGAAGCATTAAAGATCGCACACCTTGGAAAGATCATACGGTTGCTAATATCTCACACCACGATCCAATGGTCTCTGTTGCTCCTCCTCTTGAGCTTCTGATCTTTCTTATCTTAGAAAATTTCTAAGTGTTCGAGGGTTCTAAACCTTCGCTCCTACTATGAGTCTGATTCATGGACTTCATTAACACTTACGAGAAGTGTTATTTCTCCTGAGTTTGGTCTTTGTGAAGTCTTATAAATCCTGCATACTCCTTACATTTCAGGGGATTTCGATATTCAGAATATTTCTCTAAGATAAATTCCTCTCACCCTCCTAGTATTCTCCTTTCATCTTTGTGCACACACTCTAAAATAGATCCTTACATAGGTTCAAGTTCCTGCGAATGACTATGCACACCTTGTAGTAGTCACTTTGGATTCATTGCAAAGGAAAATCTTATGTTATCTCTTACGAGCTTTGGAACTGATACAGATCCCGTCAACACGATCCTTAGTTTCTCTGTGAACACCTTGCACCACTCAACGGAAGAGAAACGATTGAGAATTATCCTAACATTCACAGGTCGATCCAATCAGAATTTAAATCACTCATTAACTCATGAAATCATAACAACAAATAATTGCAAACATTATCCACACCACACATTTTATCAATTTTCCTTTGTTCTATTCAAAAGTGAAAACACTTACTATTGTAAAACTCATAATTATCCTATGAACTGACATCTACTTGCAGCTATCTGCAATCAAGTTACAACTACATGAAATCATCTTTTATCCATATTCAACCAGGCTCATTTGGGATTACAAAACATCTATATAACTCATAGGGTTATTAGGATTCCCCCTGACTACGTGTCTACTCTAAGACTATCCTACGACTATCTTGGATCAGTCGCAGTCCAGAGACGGAGTGGAAACTCCCACTTCACTCGTAATTGTTCACGCGTGCCTCAAATATGTTTTCGGTGCTGAAGTTCAACTGTACCTCAAAATTATGCACTGTAACTGCCAGCATTGAGATTCTGAAAGATTCCCATGCACTGAGTGGTTCTTCTATGTGTGCTTTCCAACGATGTTCATGCATCATACTACCCAACTACATAGGTACTAGAGAGTATCTTCCCGAGTGATGTTCTCAATGGCACTATAGAAGTTAGGAGACTGATCTCTTTATCTATGGAGGGATTTAGGAGATCTAGGTCAATCCATATACAGGTGTTTTCTGATGTGCTACCACTCGAAGGGATACCAACAGGGGTTACAAGGGTGGCCAATAGATGTGCGCTTAAGTAACCCTTGTATTTCCTGCATGTATGAATCCTTGACCATGGGTTTATTCATGTAACGACAAATCTTTGAAGCCTAAAGACGCCAGAATACGACTCTACCCTGAAAAAATTTAACCCACAATTTTCTACTGAGGAAGGTGCTCTGATACCACTTGTATTATTACATATATAAAAAATCATGCAGAACCAAAATAAATAGCTAGAAATGGCATATGAACGACAATATAATGAGAACAACACCACAATAATACCAAAATGATACCATAAGAACACCAGAAAAAGCACTTTGATTCTTAAGAGAAATGTTCACTTGCCTCTTCAAGGGGGAAACCTCCAGTAGAGCAGAGCTCTATTACAATAATATCCAAGAAAAAATTTCTCATACCCTCGACTCCTGTTTATACTAAATATGTCTATCAAAAGAACCATCTAGAGGAAGATGTTGATTAAGGTTAGTTGTCATTGATGTCAACCCTTGAAGAAAGCCCCACAGCACAAAGGTTTTCATAATGGACCCAATATTTTTTTATGTAAAGATGACTCATTATTTTCTTGTCACGGTTGATAAGAAGTAAAGATGGATGAACTCCAAAGTGGTCCCCTTATGGTGAAAGCCCTCACGGGAAGACTCTTTTCGGAGTAAGAGAACCCATGATTAATTATGAAATAATGAGACGAAGGACAATGAATTTGTCAGGTAAGCTATCCTATATGGATAGTTCTTGTCATTCCATTTCTGGTGGTATGTGGAACGTCACATGAATCCTCACGGTTGGAGAGTTATGGCCATGAGAAGTTGGAGACCCGAGGTTTGGGTAATGGACCCAAGTTTGTTTGATGGATAACGGTATGAGTTATGATATATTTTCAGATAATACTATTCTATATGGATAGCACATGTCATTCCATTTCTGGTGGCATGTGGAACGTCACATAACTCCTCACGGTTTGAGAGTTATGGCCTTACGAAGTTGGAGGACCCTCATATGTCATCTAGAAGCCCCAAAAGGTCAAAGTTGTCAAATTGGTTTAAGAGATTTTGAAAGGTAAATAATAAAGTAAAGTAATGAGTGTATTATAATTCAAAGTGAATACAAAATAAATTATTTCAATAATAAATTTAATGGAGAAATTAGATGTGGGTTAACCCTAAAATAAGGAAAGTGGGGCCAAATGACCTAGAAGATGTTTTTAAAGAAGCTACTTAGAGAGTATAAATAAGAGGAAAGTCTCTCTCATTTTAATCACACTTGAGCATATTGAATATCTATAGGTTTTGTAGGTAACCAAGGATATGTAAGCTGAAAGGTGAAGAAAAGAAGGTTGAAATGCAAGGAAGGATAAATTCTTTTGATGGTGTTTTCGAAGGTATGTTATTTATAGGTCATCTCCCCATTTTCTCTATAAAGTTTTTTGTATAATGATTTAGACCATAAAATTTCTATTCCACTGATAAAACATATCCAAGTATCTGTGGTAAAAACTTCATCTTGTGGGTCATTGTATTTTTGGAGTTACACTCCGTGGAAAATAGGGTTTGTGGCTGGTCCTGAAAATAGTCAAAAACAAGTGTTTCGAGTAAAAACGTCATAACTTATTCATAACAGATCCACATTCAGTGAAACCAAATGTGTTGGTTATGGTACATTATTTAGTATGTTGTGTAACTTGTTCAGATCAATTCAACAAATGTTTCATGCGGGGCATGCTCTACAAGGTCGCTCTCTAGAATAAGCCAAAATTCAACAAGGTATGCCATTTTTGCTATAACTCCTTTTTTGAGAGGTTCCAAGTAGTGACACCTAAAGGAATTGCATAAAAAACACTAAAGCACATTATGTATCAGTTTCAAATCTTTATACATTACAGGTACAAAGTTATGATTACTTCAAGTTAGGGTTGTTGACTAATCCAAAACTAGGCATGTGAGACTAAAATAAAGTTTGATGAAAATGATAGTCTCTTGTTGTTGAAGTTAAGGAAGGTTTGCAGGAATGTGATCATATACACCAGGTCTATTACAGAGCTACAAATCAGATTTGGATGATGAAATTGATGAGGTCTTTTGGTTGAGGTACATGTTGAGTACATGGTTGAGACAAGTAGTGGATGAGTTGGCACATACATGAGGTGTATAGTTGATGATGTTGGTACATATTAATGAGTCATAGTTGATGAGTAGTTTACACATGATTGGTACATACTTCGTACATGGTTGGATGCACTTGTTTATGGTACAGGTTGATTACAAGTTATTTGGTACAGGTTGGTGCATGGTTGATGCACTTGTTTACGGTACAGATTGATTACAGGTTGAGGTACAAGTTTAGATTTATTGGTACAGGTTTACAGTGGTATATCTCATAGTGACAGGTTGACAGTGGTTCCATCATTCTACTTCTACTTCAAGGTGGCAGGATGGGGCAAGGATAGGTGGTTGTAGCCACCTTTCAGTTTTAGCCGGAGAACATAGGGGTTTGTAGCCTCCTTCTGGTTGTAGCCAGAGAATTGGGGAGTTGGAGCTTACCTCAGGTTGTAGCCTGAGAAACTAGGGGGTTGGAGCCTCCTTCCAGTTGCAGCTAGAAAAAAAAGGAAGTTGGTGCTTCCAATGAATGTAATTCTTCAAGACATATAAGAAAAAGTATTATGTG
>SNQJ01S0022381.1:137301-152911 GCA_010110895.2 Picea sitchensis | reverse complement strand
AAACTGATCGCGTCTGCCATAAGTTGCACGACCATTCAAAGATCGCAGCTCCGTGTTGTCAGAAGCCATGCAGACGCAAATCCTTCAATGCAGTTTCTTGGTTCCGTCGCTATGTTATTTCGAGTATATGTAAGCCTTTTTGCCATTTTTGTATCTATCGATGGTAGAGCGAAGCTCCCAACTGTAAAGTTTCAGCAAATACTCTGGTTTCCTGGTTATGCCCCTGTGCTTGAGATTTCTTGGTTTATAACAAACAGTTCTCCTTCGTTTCCATATTTGTTCCATCTTTTGCCCGAGGATTCACAGTAGTGCAACTTGTTGCAATAAAGGATTTGTTGTGGCGTTGTCGTGCCCTCTGGTTATCTGTATTTGAATGTAAAAGGATTTTGCTTTCGAATGCATTTTCTTCTTCAATCTGTTGCATACATGATGTCTGTAATAGATCATTGCGCTCTTCTTGCGTAAATCTTCCACCTATTCACCTTTACTACTACTCACTGTTTGGAGTTTATCAGGACCTCACTCTTTCATGCATGCCTGGTCTGGTTTCTGAGTTGATACGAGGCTATTTTGATTTTCCTTCCATTTGATCACCCTTTAAAACAAACCGTGACACTAAATCTGATGGGCTTCGGGCTTTGCTCCTGCTAGCAATCCAGGAGTGACCTCCGAAAGCCAACATAACTATGGACACATAGCTAGTGATTGTAGAAGCATGATCAATACTTCCATGAAAGAGGACACTGATATCGGATGTAAGAAAGTGTGGCTAAGAAAACACAAAGAGCAGGTGAACAAAGACCAGGTCCCAGAGATCGCAAGATTGGCAATAAAACAAGATGAAGAAAATTATACAAAGAAAAAGAAAGATGTCATATATAGAAAGGTTTGGAAAATAACTGAAAGAAATGAAGCACGGGTAAATAAGGAACATGTTCAAGAGATTGAACTTTCAGGAATTGTAGTGAAAGATGAATCCACGGACAGAAATAAAGAATTCAGAGCTCAGAGAGATGATGAATTTACCAATGAAGATGATGATGAATCTACCAATGAAGATGATGATGAATACACATCAGAGCAGGAATTGTTTTGACCCATCTGGCTTAGAGACTCTCAGGTAATATGAATATTAGACAAGGGGAGTCTATGTGATAGCTATGACAGACCAAAGAACCATCCTTCGAGCAGCTTGCAGAGTTTGAGAAGACAGATCCAGAGCAGTCAGTTAGCAAAAGTATAGTTTGATAGATTAATCAAGACTTTATGATAGTATAGTGATAAATTTGTCAGCATTATGGACAGTTGTGCAAGTAGAGTCTTGGATAGTATGGACAGAGATGGATTCGTAATAATACTTAGTAGGTTTGTATAGATATATGACAGTGGACAAGAGCATGGATTCATAGATTTGTTCAGAGAGTGCTTCAGAGACAAATGAACATTGTCATAGTGGATGATAATTACATAGTAAATGGATCGAACAATGCTAATGGATTCCAAATTGACAGATATTTTTTGGACACATGCAGTGCATACAATAGTTCACATTCAAAACATAGTAATGCTCAGAAACAACAATGACGAAACTCCCTACGAACTATGGAAAGGAAGCACAGACAACAACCTCTACATCAAGGATATGCAGAATGAATTTGAAATGTCATTACTTGGAGAACTATCCTTCTTGTTGGGTCTTCAGATATGTCAAAGCAACCAAGGAATTTTTATTTCTCAAATTGAGTATATCAGAGAAATGTTAAAGAGGTTTGGAATGGAATATTGCAAACTAGTTACCACTCCTATGAAAACCAGTTGTAAGTTGAGAAAAGATGATGATTCAACGTCTACATACTAGAGGCAATGCATGTCAATGATTGGTAGTTTACTATATGTGACATCATCCAGACTAGATGTAATATAGGTAGTCGGACAGGTGGCACGATTTCAAGCAACACCAAAGGAATCGCATGTATTAGCAGTGAAGAGGATTTTCAGATATCTCAAAGGAACATAAGAGTTTGGATTATGGTATCCAAAAGGAAAGGATCTATCACTTATTGCCTACACGGATTTTGATTGGGCAGATTGCATTGATGACCGATGAAGCACCAGTGGAGCAGCGTTCTACTTGGGTGAGTGTTTAGTATCATGGTTAAGGAAGAAACAATCATCAATATCATTATCTACAGCCAAGGCAGAGTATATTGCAGCAACAACATGTTGTACACAGGTTGTATGGATGAAACAAACTCTGATAGCTGTACAGGTTGAGTATGATGAGGCCATTCCAATCTATTTTGATAATACAAGTGCCATCAATATCTCAAATAACTCGGTGATGCAATCCTAGATGAAGCACATTCCAATCAAGTATCACTTTCTATGGGAACAGGTTGCAGAGAAGAACATCAGAGTTGAATATGTGGGCACAAAAGAACAAGTGGCAGACATCTTTACAAAACCACTTCCACGAGAAGCCTTTGAGTATATTCGCCAGAGACTAGGAGTAATTTCCACTCCAAAATGAATGCTTTTCAATGCTTATCTTATATGTCTTAGATGTACACAAGGAAGCACCATAAATAGGACAATTCAGGTTGGGAGATCAGTTTCAGGAAGATTTTTGTTAGGGGGATCAGCCCCGGATGGAAGGATACATTTGCCATTGATGACAAAGGGAGAGAGATTTATCAGATGTAAGGGTATATTATTGGAGAGAGAACATAGAGGCATGTTTCCAAGGGGAGCAATTGTCACAAGGGAAGAATGAGCGATATGACTTCAAAGTGATACCCTTTATCAAAGGGGGAGATATTATTCATATGAAGGGAGAGAGAGTAATCAGAGGCTTATAAACACAAATAAAAATAAAAGACATATAGACAGGGGGAGCAGCCCCAAGGAGAGTTCAGTCAGGGGGAGCAGCCCCAAAGGGAGATACCTTTGCCATTGATGTCAAAGGGGGAGAGATAGAAACATTGATGAGGAGTATAAGCATGAATGTTATCTTGACTAAGTGTTTCCATCAATGTTGGTGTTGCCATCAATGCCAAAGGGGGAGATTATCAGATAGTTGGCTTAGGTTGATTAATAGTTGGTATGGATTGTTGGTTGTCATTGATGTCAACCATTGGAGAGTGATATTGTATATTGATGTCAACCCTTAGTGATTGATTTCAACCCTTGGATAAATTTCGGTAGTGAATTCTGGGAGAACCCAAGTTTGGGTAACGGACCCAAGTTTGTTTCATGGATAACGGTATGAGTTTTGATATATTTGCAGGTAATACTATTTTATATTAATATTACATGGCATGCCATTTCTAGTGGTATGTGGAACGTCACATAACTCCTCACAGTTAGAGAGTTATGGCCATGCAAAGTTGGAGAACCCTCATGAGTCATCTAGAAGCCCCAAAAGGTCAAAATAGTCAAAGTGGTTTAAGAGATTTTTAGAAGGTAAATAGTAAAGTGAAGTGATAAGTGTACTATAATTCAAAGTGAATACAAAATAAATTATTTAAATAATAAATTTAATGGAGAAATTATTAAGTTGACAAGTGGTTAGAAGTGGGTTAGCCCTAAAATAAGGAAAGTGGTTTAAGATGGTTAGAAGGTAACCCCTTGAGGTAAAGTGAAGTGATGAGTGTACTATAAGTCAAAGTGGATACAAAATNATCTGTTGCATACCTGATGTCTGTAATAGATCATTGCGCTCTTCTTGCGTAAATATTCCACCTATTCACCTTTACTACGACTCACTGTTTGGAGTTTATCAGGACCTCACTCTTTCATGCATGCCTGGTCTGGTTTCTGAGTTGATACGAGGCTGTTTTGAGTTTCCTTCCATTTGATCACCCTTTAAAACAAACCGTGACACTAAATCTGATGGGCTTCGGGCTCTGCTCCTGCTAGCAATCCAGGAGTGACTTCCGAAAGCCAACACATACTTGCTTGAATACACAATTTAAACAAGAATAAAAAGATACAGTATAACCATTAAGAAAACATACACATCCCTGGGTCATTCACAATATATCCCATTTCATTACGTAATTACAACTTAATTTCATAGGGTTTGAGAATACTTATCTATTACAAGTTGCATCCAACCAACTCACTGTGGGTGTGCACCTTTCCACCCAACCATAGGTTCATAGACATTCATTCTTAGCACTTTGGCCACCCCCGTGCCAAGCCATGATATCAATATGGGATTTACGCCCTCTCTCAGAGAAACTCTCTCTGTCACAATGACCCTGCAAGGTTTATCAGATGCTACCTCAGCATCAAGCTCACGTTCGGGTCCTTCAGGCCGTGTTATTGACACTTCCTTTGGGTTCTCACATCTCCCTTATGATCTTGTGCTCTCGTCTCGTGTCTCCTCTCTTCCTATCTCTGTATGTATCTTACCTTCCCTCCTCTGGAAGGTTTTCGACTTGTCCTATTCCTTCTGTCAGAAGGAAGCTCGAGTCTACAGGTCTCTGTGGTACTTCGAGCTGACATATTGCAGCTAGACCACACTTCCATTCATGGGGGTGGTTGATGATTCAACCACTGGTCCTTTATTTACTAACTGATTTCTTTCCTCTAGAGATATCATGGCTCGTACTTGAAGGCTTCACCCCCCAACAATCAATTATGGGCATTTTAACAATAATACATTTACATTGTCCACATGCCTTATCATGCTAATCCTATTTTATGATTAATTACACGCTGGTGGAAACATGGGTGTTACAATTCCCTCCCCCTTAAAGGAACATCATCCTCGATGTTCTTTCTCAAAAACACTTGTCATGCCTTTCTCATTCAACTGTTTCAGAAATCTTGATCCTTCTTCCTCAGTCGGGTCCTTTTTTCAGACCTTTAATCTTGGTCACCTGCTTTCAATAATTCTTGGACAACAAGCACATTAATCATAGTCTTATGCGAAAACATTGCATAAAATTTCTACGAAAATTTCATAATCTTAGCAGAATAATTATCTGCACAGTTTGTGGATTTGTATCCACATGGTTGTTTTTTTTATACCGGCTCATTGTTTTTCCTTGATATACCCATTGGGTGCATGATCCCAATCAATAGTTTACAAGAAATATCAAGGTTTCATCTTCCTTGCAGTCACTTAACCCCTAGGCCTAGGCTCAGGCATCCCCTTTTATGCTATACCGTCCCTCGGGGGATCCATATTGCCTTGCCAAGGTTTTCTCACACAGGAAGAACTACCCATTGTGTGCATGATCCCAATAGTTTAGAAGAACTATAATGGTCTCCTCTTCCTTGTGTTCACTCACCCTCCAGGTCCAGGCTCTGGCATCCCCTTCTATGCTATATAGTCCCTCAGGTGATCCATCTTTCCTTGCCAATGTTTTCTCACACATGAAGAATTCCAGAGACTCTATCAAGTTTTACAGTCGAGGTGTCCCTCATAATTGCTTTGTCGAGGCGTTCCTTCGGTTTGTGTTACCTCAATACAACATATTTTAGGCGATAATGGCTTACCATGGGGTTTTCATGTCTCAGCAGTAGCCATTTTTCATGCTTTTACAGCTTGACAGCCTTCCGACCCAACTAAAGTTAGGGATGAATGTTACTCCCCTTCTCCTAGCATTGTAGTAGATAGGGATGAAGGTTATTGTCCTTCTCCTGACACTGTAATAGATAGGGACAAAGGTTACTCTCCTTCTCCCGACACCGTAATAGATAGGGGCTAAGGTTTCTCTCCTTCTCTTGGTACCATAATAGATAGGGAAAAAGGTTACTCTCCTTCTCCCGATACCATAATAGATAGGGACGAAGGTTACTCTCCTTCTTCCGACAATTCATTATTTACACAACCAAACAAACTATTAGTCTCTATTTCATGTGATCGGATTATACTCTTTTCTACAATTCTCCCTCGAACCTGAGAGCTCAGTTTATCGTCTCTACTCTCTTCTCATATCTTTCCCTTTTTATCTATATAACAGGTATACAAAAATTCATGAGACATCATAAATTTTAAATTCATTTTTTTTCTTGTAAATCTGTCACCCGTAGACTTCCAAATTCCACATTTTGTTCTCATATTTGTTTCGCACAGGAACTAGATTCATAATTATGAGACTTTCCTTCCCATAGCGGTTTGGCTCAGCAGGCAATTGGTCTTCCTTATGGCTTACAACACTTCCATATTCAAAACTCCTTTGTTTCCTACACTTTCAACATTCCTTTCAATTTGGCTCAGTAGCAGTTGGTCTTCCTTATGGGCTTACAATACTGCCATATCCAGGACCCATTTCCTCTCGCAATTTCAACATTCCTCAACCAAACAAATTGTTAGTTTTCATGCACATTACCTCTTCAAAGTCAAGAATACTAACAGTCCAAGTCATTTTCATCTATTCAAGGATACCAAGCAAAATAATACTTCATCCCTTACCTACACTTCATGTCAACCTACCAAATTTTTCAAAATGTAATTCAGATATCAATTGATTTTAATGAATGCATTAAAATCCATGGCCACATTTTACCCAATGCACCCTTGCATTGATTCAAGTTTGTCACACTTTATGATAGGTTCTTGG
This sequence comes from Picea sitchensis, assembly GCA_010110895.2. Taxonomy (NCBI): domain Eukaryota; kingdom Viridiplantae; phylum Streptophyta; class Pinopsida; order Pinales; family Pinaceae; genus Picea; species Picea sitchensis. Next base: position 146,336 of record SNQJ01S0022381.1, on the reverse strand, counting down.
CCATGGTGTGTTGGAATTTAACCAACCTCTTCACCACATGGCTTATTCATTTTCTTTCATTCTTACGCAGGACTATGCTTCTGGCTATAGGATGATCACGATCCCAAATCAGTACACACGAGACTCTAAAGTTTCACATGCATGTCTTTAAGAATTCTTCCTTTATTAATAACCAGGGTGCCAATACTCATGGCCACCCAAATTTGGTGTTCTCTAACACCTATACAATGTAATTAGAAATGTTGGAAGGTCCTCCTTCCTCAATGGGAAATCCATTGTCTGTTCTTTATGAAAACATGCATTTCCTGGAAGCAATTCCATGCAACGTGCTATGTATAAGCACTTTTGTTTCCAATCGTTCCTTGATTGGTCCATGTATTCATGACATATCAGTTCATGAATTCTTCCAAGGATTACAATAAGTCTTTACTACCATAGGTTCACACCTCCATCATTCAAGTTCTCCTTCCTGAATCGTACCCTACTTAGGTATCCAAGGCATACGATTTCCTTTCAATGTTCCATACATAACATTAAGACCGTAAAACATTTCAGAAGGGATTATTATCCAATCCTTTCATACCTTGCACCACATAGGCATGAACATTTGTTTTATACCGGTTTTGGCTGTCGGCACCCCTTATGATATTATCTCGTCAGTGGTGCTCCATGGGGACTTTTAAAGTCCCTTCAACAATATTTCAACAAGAGCCTTCTCATAGTCATCCTCTGATTGAGGTTGTTCATTATTGGCAACTGTCTTTGTTAATAGTTCCAATCTATTTCTTTCTACACATGACATACGTCATAAACACATTAGTCGTCATGTAAATTAAAAATGCAAGTACCATAGCATTTAAATTAATAAAACATTTTCAGACATGCCCTAGCATATCTGTATGCACTTCATCACATTATCCTTAATGTTTTCATGAGTGCAATACATACAATTCTCAACTGTTTCTGCAATAATACAATCCTCATCACTATGGTGTCAAAACATTTAATTTCATCAACGTACTAGCTTTCTCATCCCAGGAAAAGAAAAGAAGAATTGAAGGCTCTCCCTTTCTTCAAATTCTTTCTACATCGCTTGGGACTTTTCAGTCCAGCTGAGTTATTTCTAAGGCCTCACTGTCTTTTCTCTGATTTTGCAATTTACTCCCTCTTGGGATCTTCCTTCTCTTTTCCTTGAGCTGCTTTGGTTAGGCCTCACCCTAACCCTTTTTGGAATACAACATCATGCTTTAATAACAAAGTTTTTTTTTTGTTCATAACAGATCATGAACCTGTGCATCGTACACATTACCATTCGGTTATCAGAATGGTCGATATTCATTTATTAGTCTTCTATTCATTACATGATGTTTTTCAAAATGTAATCCATGATATATATATATATATATATATATAAGATTGTGGCTCACTGCTTAATTCTCAACAGTCATTAAGGTTGTGACTTTGTTTTTCTGACAGGATCTTCACACAATTCCTCCATAGGGAACTCCTTCCGCATGCAACTTCCTTATTGCATATCTATCACTATTTGTAATGGTCTCAACCTTGAGTTAGCTTCAACAGTTTACCAAATATCCCATAAGCAATATAAACATGCATCTTTGTCATGTACCCAAATTATGTATCCATACATATTCTGGTTTTGTTAACTTACATCATACGTATGCATCACTTGCACATTTAATATCATTCATACATAACTGGTATTACTATCAGGCTTCATATTAGGAAGCTCCACAATGCATTAACCCATGCACTCAAGCATGATTAAACACATATAAGTATTCATCATGCTAGCTTATTGCTTGCACTTTTTCCATGCCATTCACACACATGGACATATCCAACTTATATATCCTTTTCCCAAGGATCTTCCAATCATCCTTATGATCATGTATACACATTCATGTATAAGTAGGTGCATCTCTTGCACCTTTTTACCTCATGCATTCACTTGATAGTTTAATTTCATCATCAGTGTCCTTTAGTTTGAGATTTCAGTCACTTACATGACTAATCTCACAGTCATATCTCATATTGATGTTGCCTTCTCTCAAGGCCATAACCAACCAGGGTCACTTTCCTCTTTATGCGATAATGTTTGGCAAGAAAACCTTCTTTCCTCAACGTCCATAGGGTTTTACCAATCTCACTTTTTTCTGGTCCTGAGGAGTTATATACTCCGATTTAATATAAAGAAATAACTATAACTGCCAGGGATCCTACCTGATCCTATCAATTTCCTTTAATCCCACAAAGGTATTAACCATTATATAATCCACCATCATCAGTGCCTGAAGTTCCAACTGCCCATGCTTAGAAGTAGTTTTACGAACCCCAGGTCATCCGTCCTTCGGGCTTCAACTGTCCTTGACAAAACCCTGCCACCTTCAGCTATCCACATTCAAGTATTATTATAAATGTTAATTAGCATATCCCTACTCTAGTAAGAGTAGTTATCACTTTGAAAAAGGGCTAAAGAAATTATTCTGCTGAAATTCAATAAGAATTCCCAAAATAACAGGTTCAATCTACAGTCCTTCTCCTCAAGGAGTAAATGAAGATAACAATACCTCCTTACAAAACTCGTACATGAGCCCAAGCAGGCCAAGTGTTGTAACCATGCTATGATACCAATTTGTAACATACCCACGATGGGGCATAAATATTTTTCGCTTTTCTTAAAGGATAGATTCTCCATCCATGGTTTTTAATTTGGAAAGTCGGGGAACCATCTTGACCTCCCGGTCAAGGATCTCTGATTCTGGATCCAAACAACTCTCTGAGACCTTGATGGTCTCATTATGTAATAAACCACATACCCTTTTGAATTCCTGGTGCAGGTCTAATGGTACTTGCGACCTTCCATTCGCGCTTGCAGAATCTCTGAGTTTGGGCGCTAGCCCCTTTTCTGATAAGCCCCTCCTTTAGGTGACCTTGGGTGATAACCTCACGTAACCATGTGATTGCGGGTGAGACTAAGGGTGGTTTGAAGCTAAACTACCTTTCGCCTCACAATTCACCTTGAGCCTCCACGTGTCCTTCCTCCAAAACTGTGGTCTGGATTGCGGCCCACTCTCAAATTTTAAAGTTCGTGCACCTTCAGTTTCTGTAATGCGACGGGACCATCAATCTCATGATCTTGATGGTGTCTCTGAGCTAAAGGCTTATATCTATCCCTTTCAAAGCTGTGGATTAGATCTGACATCTTTCAAATCAATGACTGTGATTTGTTTCAGAATTCTAGACTTTTGAGATCTCAAATCTCAAACTTCACTTCCCCTCAAAGTATGCGGATTCCTACCGCATGACCACTTGAATCAAATGGTTGAGGCTTACTTCGGGCCTTTACCCAGAATCTACAGATTTATGCTACCTTTCCTCTTGATCTGATGGCTATGAATTACTTCAGGACTTTACCCGGAATCCACAAATCTATGCCACGTCTCTTCTGGATCAGACGGTCCAGATTCACCTCGGACGATATGACGCTTGAGATTTACTTCATACGATCTAATGACTCATATCTACTTCGGATGATCAGACGATTGATATTTACTTCAGCTCTCCGACTCTCCAGACATCGGGAGTCTCAAATATCAACTGAAAACTCTTGAACATATTTCTCTGGAGTCCACAATCCGTCGCCATGCGTCTACTCCGATCAATGGTCTATATCCACTCTCCACAAACATAAATCTCCAGAGTGAATCCCTCCAGAGTGTCGGATCTTCTGACACCTGTCCTCCCCAAATCAACGACCCTGGTCCTCTTCGGGACTTCGACACTTTTCAACCAATACTAGATCAATGGTCCTTCGATCAACGATCGAGATCTCCTTCGGGACTTCAACACTTTCACCCTCTGCTTTCCTCCGGAATGCGTTGTACCTGGAGTTCTAGATCTGGTGCCATGCGTCCACTTTCAAATCAACAGTTTTCATCCGCTTCGGGACTTCGGCCTTCGACAATTTCAAATCTCAGTTTCTCCACACTCTGCTTCTCCCGGATCATTTTATCCGGAGTCTTCAATCTGATGACATGTGTCCACTTGCAGATTGATGACTCCCAACTACTTTGGCTATTCGGGGTTCGACGATTTCCAACTTTACTCCTTTGTTTTCTCCCAGAGTACTTTGACCTAGAGTTCACAATATTTCTCCACGTACCCTCTAGATCCGACGGTCCAGATTCTCTTTGGTTCTTTGGCTCTTCGGGCTTCGAGAGTTTCAAAATCCTATGCACTAGTTTCTCTCGGAGTGCTTTCACCTGGACTTCATGGATTTCCACCACATGTCCCTCTGCAATGGACGGTTGCGATCTTCTTTGGCCTTTGGGACTTCGGGAGTTTGTCACACTCCTCACCTAGAAACCTCCGAAATAGTTTTCCCCGAAGACTCTGATCTATTGACACATATCTCCTGCTAGTCGACGGACAAGATCTACTTCGATTCTTTACCCAGAGTCCACAGGCTTACGCCACCTGTCCTCTGGATCCAATGATTGATGTTTACTTAGGATGATCTAACGGTTGATGTTTACTTTGGGTCTTTACCCGGAGTCTATAGACTTACGCCAATGTCACACACAATCCTAAGCTTCTTTATCTCTTCCGACTTAGAATGTTTTATAAGTGTTCAAAGGCCTTGACCTTTGCTCCTCCTACGGGTCCGTCTCTTGGAATTCGTCTGCATGCCTGAAAGTGCTATTTATTCTGAGCTTGATCCCTTGGAATATTTCACCTTCCCATGCATTCCTTGCGTTTCAGGGATCTCCTCAAACTCAGATCGAAGGTCAACGACGATCGACGATTCACAAAAATTGTAGGGCTCCAACATGCGTGCTCTTTATCAAAGAGTTCGACCTCCGCAATTTGGAAAGTGATCGCTCAACTTGGTCTTAAGCAAAGTTGTTGATCTTCCATCCCGACAAGATCAACAACGTTGGTAAGTTACAGGCCGTGAACTAGCACGTCCGCTACTTTCACCTTCGTGCTCCGCAATGATTCCCCACCCTCGATCTCCATTCATTGATCGACGGTTCACAGTGATTGCGGGGTCCCACCTCCACAATATAAGAAGTGCTCGCTCGAATCTAGTCTAATCCTAGTCATTGATATTCCATCCCCAACGATATCAACAATGTGGGTTGATTGCAGGCCATGAACTAGAAGGTCCGCTAAATTCACCTTCGCACTCTGCAATGATTCCCAACCGTCGATTAAATCGAGTGGCTGGTGTTTGATTCGGTAACTCCAGTGAGTATTTGAGTCTATTTGACGACCGAGATGACCTCTCCTCCTGTTAAATGGATCACACCCATCTCTACTGTCAAATTCTTAAGTCATGGGTAGTTCTGGTGACTTGACTATCGTCTACCTCCTATATCTGACGGTCAGGATAGTTTTCGAGCATCCTCAGATATAAGGCTCAGAGTTAACTTCGAGACTTTGGGGATTTTACCTCCCTTACAAAAAACTTGCTCAGTTCCCCAAACTCACGAAGTCCGAATGACTCCAAGGGTTAACTCTCACGTTCTTTCCCATATCCAACGGTCACAACACACCGTGGCTTCTTCCAAACAAGGGAACCTTCCCTTTCGATACTTCAGCCTCACTACTCTTCCTAATATTTTTTAGCTTTGAAAGTATTAAGAGCTTTGTGCTCTTTCTCTTGAACTTAATGCTTGGAAGAATCCTTTCGCGCACCCCTTACTCTCATTCCTCAACTCTATAACTTAAGTGGTTCTCGGCCTTTGCATGCCTCATAGAGAGCCTGTGCATACGTGCACTATCCCTCCTGATCTTTAACAGACTCCCTACTCCAAGGGACATGCGTACATGAAACTGTGCCCAAGGTTGATGAACTCACAATTCATGGATCTAGCTTAAGCCACCACAGGGTGCAATAATTTACGAATACAAAACATGTCCATTCCATACTTGCTTAAATACACAATTTAAACAAGAATAAAGAGATACAATATAACCATTAAGAAAACATACACATCCCCAGGTTATTCACAGTATATCCCATTTCATTACATAATTACAGCTTAATTTCACAGGGTATGAGAATACTTATCTATTACAAGTTGCATCCAACCAACTGACTGTGGGTGTGCGCCTTTCCACCCAACCATAGGCTCATAGGCATTCATTATTAGCACTTTGGCCACCTCCGTGCCAAGCCATGATATCACTAGGGAATTTACACCATCTCTTAGAGAAACTTTCTCTGTCACAACGACCCTGCAAGGTTTATCAAATGCTTCCTCAGCATTAATCTCGCGTTTGGGTCCTTAAGGCCGTGTTCTCAACACTTCCTTTGGGTTCACACATCTCCCTTACAAGCTTGTCCTCTCATCCTGTGTCTCCTCTCTTTCTTTCTCTATATGTATCTTACCTTCCCTCCTTTGGAAGGTTTTCGACCTGTCCTATTCCTTCTGTTAGAAGAAAGCTCGGGTCTGCACGTCTTTGTGGTACTTCGAGCTGACATCCTATAGCTAGACCATGCTTCCATTCATGGGGGTGATTGATGATTCAACCACTGGTCCTTTCTTTACTAACTGATTTCTTTCCTCTAGAGATATCATGGCTCATACTTCAAGGCTTCACCCCCCAACAGTCAGTTATGGGTAGTTTAACAATAATACATTTACATTGTCCACATGCCTTAGCATGGTAATCCTATTTTATGATTAATTACAAGATCGGGAAACATGGGTGTTACAAAATGCAATTAGTGGACATCGTGTAATTGTAATTAAGACCAGGATTAAAGATTGAGTGTGTGATTCCACCGATCTATCTATCTAGCTGAATAAAGAATGGCCAAACTAACTTGTAAAGGGTGGGAGACAATTAGTAGACAACATGTAAGTTTAGTCATGACTGGATTAAATCTCGAGGAAGCAACAAGGGGGCTATGATATCACATGCGGGGAGGAGGAAAGGGAGTGTTGAATTTGACACTTGCTTGTGCTTTCTTACAAAGAATTCCCATCAATCTTATCTTGAATGGTGCTTTTTATGTTTCCGCGTCTCACCGGGAAGGCACATACTCTTTTAGGGGGGGTATATATTGTATAAATTCTTGGGAACCATGATGATTATCATTCAACCTCTCCAATCAAAATTTCTCTCCATTTTATGCATACTTTCCCTCTCTTGGTTTATGAGGATTGGAGAAATATGTGTGAATCCCATGGCTGTTATGGTTCTTTTTCTTGTCATAGAGAAGATAATCCAATGTACTTTTTGTCGAGAAGAGATGATAGAAGTTTGGGATTCGCTGCTGAAAATAAGAGAGGAGAGGAAATGGGATGGTTTTTAGGGAAAAAAACATGGTTGGAATGTCTACAATAGCATAAGAAAGCACCATTAAACCTTGTTATGGATACTTATGGAGATTTTTGGAGGTAAGTGTTTTCCCTTCTAGGTTATATCTAGAAGGCAACCAACACCATTGAATTCTTCTCCCTAAAGTGAAGAGAACCGCAAAGGAAAAAGATCCTTGGGGCATTGTGGTGCAAATAACATGAACATATATCTTGTGTTTGTGTAGGGCTATGGAGGAGAGTGACATGGTTGATTGATTGTTGGATGAGGTTTCAAAGCACTCCACAGTGAGAAGATTATTGTGTCATGAGACTAATGGGTTGGGCTAAATGAAATTAAGGCCCCTTGGGAGCATCTTTTTCCCTAGCAGTTTTGTGCTCTATCTTTGGGGTGGAAACCAATGTCGATTCATATGGTTGGGTGGTGAATCTCTCCTTAGTGAGCAATTTGGTGGACTTCACTTGATTATAATGAAGTGATCATACTTATCTATGTGTGGAATGGTTTGTGTTTATGTTATGTTTTTCTATTTTTCCACATGTTTACCGAGTACTACTGTTGGATCCTACACGTATATCAGAGAGCTATAGCACAGGGAAAAACCTTGTCTGTAGAACCCTTGAATACCCTAAACCTTGGGACGAAAACAAAAAAAAACAGAACAAACAAGATCTATTATTGCACAACTGTGCCTCATGCATTTGGGTTGCAAACTTTCTTCCTGTTAAGCATTTGGGCATTTTGTTACTGCAATATTCTTCATATTGAAGTATTGCTCTTGGCACCATTATGTGAGACCTATCCCATTGGATTCCTCTCTTTATCCTTATCACAATCACACCTATCATTTTTAAGCAAAAAAAAAATTTCTCGTGGACTCGACCCCCTTCCAACACCCTTATTTGGGCTTTACCCCATTGGATTCCACTCGTCACCTTGATCGTTTTGATACACTTCACCCATAACCCATTTTTTGTGTGGTCCAACCCACCCCTTTTTGTGTTCCCTCTTCATCATGGCCCACACCCATAGTCAAGACTTGGAAGCTCACTTCAATTCCTTGCACACTAATTTCACAGAAACCCAACAAGAAGTGAGACAACTCAGTGCCAATATCGACACCATCAATAAAAACATGCATTCCTCCATTGAAGCCAAAATAAAGGACCTCAAAAAAGACCTCGATACCCATATTGAATCCTTCACTACGATGATTTGCGCGAAGTTGCATATCCCTGCAGATCTTCCCTTATCTGACCCACCTTTGCAAACCGAAGGTGAAACTTCCTCTCATTCCCAGAATTTTCAGCCCCATCACTTTCAGCATGAACTACGCCTTCCGCATGTGGATGTGACCAAATTTGATGGCTCAGATCCCACTGGCTGGGTAACTCAAATGGAACATTATTTCTCTTTGTATGGAATTACAGATGAGTTGGCCAAACTATAGTATATTGTACTCCATCTAGATCAAGAATGTTGGCAATGGTGGCAATGGAGAAAAAATGCCCGCCAAGGGTATGTGGCTTGGACACACTTTGTTGAAAAGTCAACAAGAAACATGTGTCTAATTTAGTTTTCCCTTAATTAAATTAGACAATAAATATTAATCTATTATCTCATTCATAACTGAGTGATTTGGAATTGTAACAGAATTGTAAGTGTAGTTAAGTGAGTTA
>SNQJ01S0022381.1:86916-129440 GCA_010110895.2 Picea sitchensis | reverse complement strand
GGAGGAACAACATCGACAGAACTTGGAAGTCCCATTACTTCCTTGACTCCATTGCAGTCCACTTATGGAAACCCCCACGAGGGAGCTCTGTATGTCAGTGATCTGGAGCCAATTTCTAGGGATGAGATTCCTTCATCAGATTACTTTTTTAGTAAAAAGAGAAGGGAAATCTTGAAACAGGAAATCCATCCAAGTGGAGATGGGATGGTTAAAAAGCATAGGGTCACTATAGATGGAAATAAACTTAAAGATGGAGAATTTTCTACAGAGATAGCAGGCATGATGGGAGCTTTAGCGTCGACAAATTTATATTCTGTGGGTAGTTCGACAACTATGTTGGAACAAAAAGACCAAACGATAGCTCAGATACAGGGTAAATTAAAAGAAACCGAAAGAAATATCAGTTGGGGAATAAAAAAGGGTCTAGAACAAGCTAGATTAAAAGATATTCAAGAGATTCAGAAAATGAAAACAAGCTTAGAGGAAGAAAATCAGATAATACAGGTCACTCAGGCATAGGTCCTAAAGCAAGAAGAAGCAAATAAACAATTACGAGATAAGATTAGCACTATTTCAAATCAAGTGGTAGAGCTTGAAAATTTCCAGACTCATGTATTGGGAATACATTTGAAGATAGAAGAAGAAGAACATAAAGTGTTTTTAAATCTGGAAGTTGTCCATAATTACTTTCAGGAAACAAATAAATCTTTGGAGAATGTTCTCTAGAAAGAAAGAGAAGTGAAAGCAGCCAGAATGAATTTCCAAAAAGTAGTAGTCCTTTCAACAAAGGAAGAGGTTGGAAAGATTTAGAAACTATCCATTTCAGAATAGGTTAAAGGAGATGTAATACTCAAAGTGTGGGAAGCAGACCTGGCCGAAAATAAAAGAATAACCAGAGATGTCAATGATGATTGTCAAGGAATTTTTGATCTCTTAGAAAAAAATTCATTGAATATTGGAAAAAATGACTGTCCTGGGTTATTAGGAGAGATTAACATTGTCAAGCACCAGCTAAGGTTCAAGGAAGATTTGGAGGAAATGAAGGTAGAGATCCCAAAAATTAAGGTAATCAGTATCACCGAAATTGACAAATGGATAGTGATACCGAACTTAAAGTTGCAAACTATTAAGTTCACAAGGAGGATAATAGAAGATCGTTTGTCTGAATTACATAAAAGATTCTTCATATTTGAGGCAAAAGAGATACCAGACATTCCCAGAGTTTTGGTGAAGTTTTTGGGAAAATGTATTCACTGTCTTGAGGCAAAATAAGGAAGTTCGTCAACACAAACATAAAAGTACTCTTTTGAATATTTTCATCATTATAATAATAAAGCAGTTAGAAAAGAAATGTAAACAATTGGACATTATTCATCCATGTAACCGTAGTCTTAGGAAGTTGGTTAATCACCAATGAGAAAATATTTGATGATCATGTATAAATATATTTTCAGAAGACTGAGAAAAGGCTTTTGGCTTTTTGGAGAGAGCCGATTGTATTAAAAGTTTTCCAATCCACTGTGATATATGATACAGACGAGATTCTGAATCCTGCCAACTTGTAGCTATGTGTTCTTTAACCTTGTTTACCATATTTTTCTATGTTTCCCTTTGAATGTCTTTCTAATGAATGATCAATTTAAAGTTTATTTTATACATCTTTTATAGTTTAGATTGATTTGGTTATCAAATTATTTACAACTTTTCCTCTGAAATTGCTATCAGTAATTTTAAAACCTGTGGATCATTTGAACCATGATATTTAACATTTCATTAGAAATCTCATTTTCTTCTTTATTTCCTGTTACAATATGAGATTCTTTCTTGATTAAAGCCTCATATTTTTCAGTAGTATTTCTTTGTTATTTTACGATTCTCAAATTCTTTCAAGTCCAGGAAATGGCCTCAACTGTATTTATGTTACATTTTGAATTTCAAAACTATTTTTCTTATTCTCATCTCTTAAAAAAAACCGAAGTAACAATTTATCGAATTCTTTCACAACTAAATAAAATTTTACTCCCCATGACTGTCCCAAATAATAGACAACCCAACATAGAACCTGGTCTCCAAGATCAAACCAGTATTGCTTTAAACCTATTTAATACTATTATGCAAACAATGACTAACCGGGCTGAAATAGAACGTTCATGGGCTGCTATTGAGAGAGATATCAACATCCAAGAACAATGGGAAGCTAAACAGAGACAATTAAGAAACTGATTCTGCTTTACCCTTCTTTTTGATTCTTATCCTTTAATTACCTTTACCTTTACGGATGCCTTGACGGTATACTTTACAGCCTTAAAGTATAAACTCAGAAACAACAAGGGCCACTATGAGTTTTTGGTCATGCCCTTTGACTTGTGTAATGCTCCCTCCACTTTCCAAAGCTTCATGAATCATGTCTTTCATCCTTTTCTCCGTCCTTTTTTCTTAGTTTTCTTTGATGATATCCTCATATATAGTAAAACATGGACAACCCATTTTGCCAATGTGGATCGAGTTCTCCATCTACTCTCTCACCAACAACTCTTTCTCAAACAATTTAAATTTGATTTTGGCACCTCAGAAGTTGGGTACTTGGGTCATCTTGTTGGAAAGGCTGGTGTCAGGGTGGATCCTAAAAATATTGAAGCTATGCAAGATTGGCCTCACCCAAAGACTCTTAAAATCTTGTGTGGATTTTTGGGTTTAACAAGTTATTATTGCAAGTTTGTTAAGAATTATGGAAAGATTGCGACACCTCTTATTGATCTCCTTAAAAATAATTCTTTCACTTGGACTCCTGCATATGCTCATGCTTTTCAAACCTTGAAGATGGTCATGTGCACCACTCCTGTCTCGACCCTTCCTGATTTCAAAAAGACCTTTGTCCTGGAATGTGATGCTTCAGGGAAAGGAATTGGAGCAGTCCTTATGCAAGAGGGTCTACCTTTGGCCTTTACCGACAAACAACTGTCAGAGTGAAATTTGGGCAAATCATCTATGAAAATGAAATGTTGGCTATTCTGCATGCTGTGGATCTTTGGTGCCCTTATATATTGGGGATGTTGGGATTTGGTGACAACAAATTACCAAGAACATATTTGAATCCTATTATTATGCATTGGTTACAATCAAATAGACCAAGTTAGAATATGGATAGGGATTACATTTATTAATCAGTTTCTTGTGTGAATGTATAAATTCATGTAAGCCCGTAGAGGAAAAATGACTGAGTGTGAGTGAGCTGATGTAATCTCCATGATCTAAATAATAAGACAACTGATGCCAATGCTTGGTGGATGTAGCCCAACATTTGGGTGAACCACGTGAAATCCTTGTGTTCCTTATATGTGTGATTGCTAATTATCATTGTGAATTGTGTTTTCTACATTTGCAATTCCAACAAGTGGTATCAAAGGGGAGTGTTTGAGATCTGTGAGGCCATCTGCAGTTCCAAAACTGTGAGGCCATCCGCAGGATCTTTGGAGATCCATGAGGCCATTCACAGAAGCTTTGCATATTCGTGAGGCCATCCACAGAAGTTGAATCTCTGTGTATAAAATGAGTACGGGAGAGAGCAATGGTTCAAGTCAGCATTGGGCATGAGGGAGCGTTGATTAGCTGCCCCTTATGTTTTATTCAAATTCCAATTTTCAACGCTAGTTTATTTTGATAAGGGGAGCGCTGTGTTGAGACACTGATCTCCAAAGTAAAATATTCGCATGGTTTATTTTTGAAAAGTTAAGGTATGAGCTAGAATATTATATTCTATGGCATAAAACAAAGTCACAATCTCCCAAATATATGATTCACGATTTTTTTTTTTTGAAAGTTATGATTTATATTTATAATATTATAAATATGCATAAAAGGGTGGAATAATTTTAAAAGGTGGTTTTTTAAATTTTTATTTTATTTTAATAAAAGGTGAGGAAAAGGTGGGGTTAGTAAAAGGTTTTTTGATTAAACCTTTTTATTAAAACCTTGTAAAGTTTTTACCATTATTCCTCCACATTATTTGTTAAAAAAAGGTCTTGGTTATTATAACCAATGATTTGGGTATTAGGATTTTTTTTGTGCTAATGGCTAAGATGCAGAGTTCGAAGTTTGAAGTTGAAAAGTTTAGCGGTAAAAACAAATTTGAGATCTAGAAGCTCAAGATATGAGATTTACTGGTGCAACACGGGTTGCAAAAAGCATTGGCAGGCAAGTCAAAGAAACCAACAACCATGACGGAATGGGAATGGGAATATCTGGATGCGAAAGCTCTTAGTACCATTCATTTATGTTTGTCGGATGAGGTTCTGTTTAATATCATAGGAGAGGATACAACATCAGGCTTATGGAGCAAGTTGGAAAGTCTATATATGACAAAGTCCTTGATGAGCAAAATCTACTTGAAGAGACAGTTGTATAGTTTGCAGATGAAAGAAGGTATAAAAATTGTTGACCATTTAAATAGCTTCAATACCCTTATAGTTCAATTGACTAGTATGGAAGTTAAATTTGAAGATGAAGATAATGATATTACACTATTGTGTTCATTGCCTAAATACCAGGATAATATAGTCACCTCTATTAGCTTTAGCTCAACATAAGTTTTAGATTATGACTCTGTTGTGGGAGCTTTGTTGGCCGAGGAGAAAATCTAGTAAAGAAACCTCAACTTTAGAGGCGATGCTAGTCAGAGGTCAAACTAAAGAGAAGAATGAGAGAATTTTTTCTCAATCTAAGTCAAGACACAAAAAGGGTAAAACAAAATGTTGGTATTGTGGCAAAACAAGACATCTCAAGAAAGATTGCTGGAAGAGAAAGGAATCCAAGGAAAACTCTACGAAGGAAGCAAATTTGGCTGTAACAAATTCAGGTATGACTGATCAAGTTTTATCCGTTTCTAGTAATTTATAATATCAAGAACAATGGAAGTTAGATTCAGGTGCCTCCCACTACATGTGTTCACATAGGAATTGGTTCATTTCTTACCAATCTGTTGATGAGGGTGTAGTGTTTATGGGAAATGGTATTCCTTGTAAAACTGTTGGGGTTGGCAATATTAGAACCATGATGTTTGATGGTATTGTTATGGAATTAACGGATGTTAGATATGTACATGAGATTAAATCAAATTTGATTTCATTAGGAGTGTTGGATTCTTGTGGATATAAGTATACAGGTCAAGGTGGAGCTCTCACATTGTCGAAAGGGAATTTAGTAGTGATGAAGGAAACACAGGTTGATAACCTTTATAAGTTGGAAGGGAGTACTGAAGTGGCATCTGAAGTGAAAGATGTATCTTCTTGTTTATGGAAGAAGCATCAAGGTCATAAGAGCAATAAAGAATTGCAGGTACTGGTAAGCAGTAAATCATTTCCAGACTTAAAATCTTTGTTTCTAAATTCTTGTTTGTTTTATATCTCTGCAAGTTATGATGATGGTATAAAGGGATGTTGTGTGTGGGATCCTACTTCTCACAAGGTCATCATTGACAGAGATATAGTATGTATGGAACAACCAAAATGGTTGATTCAATATCGCAACGGTAAATTTTTTGCATGCTAGATAATTCATTGTATGGCCTATTGGTACCCAGGCAAATATACAAGAGGTTTGAATCCTTCATAGTGAGTCATAATTTTTCAAAGGGTAGGAGTGACTATACAACTTATAGTACATTCACAGTCTTGATGTTCTTTGCTAATGATATGCTTGATGCAAGCCTAAGAATGGATACAATCAATAAGAAAATGAATTAGGTGGACATGACAATTCAGATGAGGGATCAAGAAGCAGAAAAACAAATTATGGGCATGGAAGTACTCAAATATGGTAATGGTAAGCTGTGGTTGGAGTTCAGTATGAACATTGTAAACCTAGTTTTTATCCCTCTTACTTTCCATTATAAGTTTTCTTCAAGTATAGGGCCTATCTATAAAGAAGAAAATGTTATGTCTCATGTAAGTTTAGTAGGATGTCTGTTGTATGTGATGAAATGGTTAAGACCAGATGTTTCACATGCTAATGATGTTGCTAGATAGGTGACAGATTCAGGTGCTGCAATGAAATGGGTGCTTCAGCGTTTCAGAAGCACAAATGTCACCTATAATGGTTACACTAAGATGGTTCGTGATAATTGTAATGTATATTGTAATAAAAGTGTTTTGGATAGGAGGAGTTCTATCACTAAATATGTTTCACAACATGTTGGAGGTGGAGTGACCCCTCAGAAAATCCAAACTCGTGCAAGTCAAACATGCGAGATCATGAAACCAGTTTTATTAGAGAAGCTGCGGTGGTGCTTGGATTCTCTTGGCTTCCAGAAAAGGTGATGAACAAAAGGAAGGAGCAAGGTATCGGGTTAATTGTTGTCAAGGTGGAGATTGTTGGGATTTGGTGACAAAAAATTACCAAGAACAAATTTGGATCCTATTATTATGCATTGGTTACAACCAAATAGACCAAGTTAGAATATGGATATGGATTGCATTTATTAATTAGTTTCTTGTGTGAATGTATAAATTCATGTAAGATCGTAGAAGAAAAATGACTGAGTGTGAGTGAGCTGATGTAATCTCCATGATCTGAATAATAAGACAACCGATGCCTATTCTTGGTGGACGTAGCCCAACGTTTGGGTGAACCACGTGGAATCCCTGTGTTCCTTGTATGCGTGATTGTTAATTATCATTTTGAATTGTGGTTTCCGCATTTGCAATTCTAACAGGGGAAACGATTTGAATTAAGACATCATCAAAGCCTCAAGTATTTTATGGAACAATGCCTTTCCTCCCTAGAGAAACAAAAATGGGTGACTAAGCTCTTTGGATATGATTATGAGATCATTTACAAGAAAGGAAAAGACAATGTGGTTGTTGATGCACTTTCCAGAAAATATGAAGATGAAGGGTGCTTTTTTTCTCTCTCCTTCATTGTACTCGATTGGCTCCAAGCTGTTCACCAAGAATGGCTATATAATCCCAAAATTTCACATCTGATACACCAATTGTAGGCCAACCTCCAATTTCCCCAGGGTACTCTTGGAACAATGATGAGTTTCGATACAAAGGCCATTTTTATTTAAGTAAACAGTGAAAACTTAAATCCATGGTACTTTCTAAGCTTCATGCTACACCCACTGCTGGGCACTCAGGGTTTACCAAAACCTATGACTAGGTCAAATGTTCTTTTTTCTGGGATGGTATGAAATAGAATGTTCAAAATTTTGTGGCAGAATGTGATGTTTTTTAATGCAACAAGGGTGAAATAGTCAAATCCCATGGCACAATACAACCACTTTCGATTCCATCTACTATTTGGAGGTATATCTCTATGTATTTTATTGTAGGATTACCTAAATTGGGCAATAAATCAGTCATCATGGTGGTAGTTGATCGTATTTATAAGTATGCTCATTTCTATTCTCTTCAACACCCATTTACAACCTCCAATGTGGCTCAAAATTCCATGGATTAGGTCTTCAAGCTTCATGGCATGCCTCATTCTATTGTTTCATATCGTGACCCAAATTTCACTAGCAAATTTTGGTAATAATTGTTCAAGCTACAAGGCACCCAATTGCATCTTAAAACAACTTATCATCCCTAGACTGATGGTCAAACTGAAGTTGTCAACAAGTGTTTGGAAACATATTTGAGGTGTTTTTTATCGGAAAGGAAAAATCAATGGGCTCAATGGTGGTACAACACTTCTCACCATACAACTACATGCATGACTCCTTTTGAAGCGGTATATGGAAAAAATACACCTTCAATTCTCTCATACTTTCCAGGTGTCTCGAAGGTCCAGGTGGTTGAACAAACTCTTATAGTTCGAGAGGATATTCTCCATACCCTCAAAGAGAATTTGGTCATGGCCCATAATCGCATGAAGCAACAAGCAGATCAAGGTCGCTCTAAATGTCAATTTGCAGAAGGAGATCAAGTGTTTCTTTGACTGCAACCTTATAAGAAAAATTCCCTCAAGGCTGACCATTGTCAGAAACCGGTGCCCAAAAGTTATGGTCCTTATACTGTTCTCAAGCCTGTGGGATAGGTGGCCTATCAGTTAGCTTTGCCCAATCATTCTAAGCTCCATCCTATTTTTCATGTTTGTTGCTTAAAGAAGGTGATTGGAACTAAGTGCCAAAATCAAACCAACCTTTCCGAGTTGGATGAAGAAGACTCCATTTGGCTACAACCACAAGAAGTTTTGGACTAGCGTGAGTGTCGTCTGCATTAGCGCACCATCATGGAAGTGTTAGTCCAGTGTAAAGATACAACTCGAACAGATGCCACTTGGGAACCAACTACCATTCTGCAACAATTCCATCATCTCAAGCCTCGAGAACAAGGTTGTTTTTAAGGGGGAGGAAATGTTAGGGACCTAACCCCTCACATAGGTAGAATAATAATTTTCCATTTAATAAAGGTCAATATTAATAAGGACTATAAATAAGGAGGAATAAGTCAAATCTAAGAAGACCTAATAGAAGCTTCCGCTTCTAGAAGGATCTTCCTCTATATTGTTCTTTTGGATAGAGATATTTAGTATAAATAGGAGGAGAGGATATGAGAAGTTTTGCCTTGGATATTATTGTAATAGAGCTCTTCTCTACTGGAGGTTTCCCCCTCGAAGAGGCAAGTGAACATTGCTCTTAGTAATCAAAGAGATCTTTCTGGTATTATTGTGGTGTTGTTATGCTTATATCATTGTTTATTTGCCATTCTAGCTAATTATTTATATTATGCATACTATTTTATATCTAGAATATTATAACAATGGATTGAAAGAAACTACAGAAAGGATATACAAAAAAATACAAAAAATCAATTAGATGTTGGAGATGCAATTTTGTTGGGCACACAACAAAAATTTTTCATACAATGAGATGTTACAACTATGATAGTTTTGGGCACAAATCCTAAAGATTTAGGAGTTCAAAAAGTCAATCCTTAAATAAGTCATTCAATTTAGGGAGAAAACCTAATAAAATTTGGAAGAAGAAAGGAGATGACAGATCTCCAAAAATACAATTAGAAAGAAAAGGTCCAAAAAGCATGATATTGCATAGAAAGATATGGAGAAGAAAATATGAAGGAGAAAGCAAGAAAGATGATCTTGCACCTGAAAATGAAGAAATTAATAACAAGAAAATGATGGTTGATTCAATATGAAATTGATCAAGCTCAAGAAAGGGAAGTCCCTATAGAATAATACGACACAATCCTGATGATGTCATAATCCTTTATCCAAAGAAAGAAAAATCATTGATAGGGGGAGTTGTAGAATACAAGAAGGAGAAAATGGAAAAAGGAGAACATTGCCTTAGGGGGAGTATAACCTCAGAGGGATCAAGAAAATATTGTCAACCATTAGATCTAGAGTAACAACTGTCAGAGCATGATCAATTCTAGACTCTACCGACTACGAGGATAAACAACTCAGATGAGCCAAGAACTCCCGAAACCTAGAGTTCTGGAATAAACAGAGGCCATAGGATCAAGATAGGAAAGATATATGGTGATATATATATTCAATACTTTTTTCCAATTCGGGAGGATTAGATTGAATTCTCAAAAGTGTCATATTGTTGGCCCTTGGTTCTAGAAGTAAGTGAAGATTAAGGAAGAAAAGACGAAATGCAAACTGCGCGGACGACACAGTGTCTGATACTGGGTCGAAGTGACTAAAAGAGAAGAAAAGATGGAGTGAAGTAAAAGAAAGAAAGCCGTTGGATGAGGAGATCGAGGAAGACAGACCAGCAAGGAAGACAGATCATGGAAAACTCAGCAAGCGAAAAAATCCATCGGTAGATGCTTTGGATCACCTCGCGGGAAAAAAGGAAAGAGAGGCTGGAAAAGCCTTGAAGAATGGGTCAAGTTGACCTAGGGTTTTAGACACCTAGGGTTTAGGTATTTTTACACATTATTTTGGTCACCTTGATGATGAATTTGCAAGCATGTGGTCAGACCCTCATGATCATCTTTTGCCTGAGAAGAGTGACCTTTTTCCTCCTCTGCAAACCTATTTTTTGAAAGGATGCCGTAGGCTGCCCATATAGTACAGTGCGAAAATCAATGATTTCCGCAGGCTTCTGTACACTTGGCTTGCGGTATTTCTGTAGGCTGCTATATAAGCAGAGTGCGGCGGCGTTTGAAAGCCAAAAGAGGAAATGGGTTCAAGAAGTTTCTAGAAGAGGAATCTTCTAGAATGTGAGGTGGCGTCTATATGGTTACGATCCTACTGACTTCTCTAATCTGGTGGGATCATCCTCATCTCTTTAACCACTTCAACTTCTCCTATATAATAATGGGTTTCTCATGGAAAAGGTTAAGCACAATTAAGAAAATTTGAGCAAAGGATTGATGGAAGAATAGGTTGGAGATTGTGTGGAGAATACTATTTCTGCTGATGCTTGAGGTCTGCATTAACCAATCAATCTTTTGAAGATCATCTTCATGCAAGCTTTAGAACAAGTATATGTGTGTGTTGGGACGAAGGACCACTAAAAGGGAACTTGCGACATCAAGGAATTTCGGTTGTATCTTCCACTTTTATTCAATCTAATACAATGACATGCTTCTTTCCCCTAAAATCATTCTCATTTTATTACATGACTCCTTGATCACATGTTTAAGTTTTCATTGATTCTATCATAGCTTCTTTCACTTTGGTTGGTTTGTGTCATTGCAGATATGGTTTCAAAAGAGCACCAGAGCGAACCAGAAACAATAAAGATATAAGGAAGAAATCTCAAAGGTAAGTCATCAATTCCTTCTTTGCTAGTTAGATCAATGATTGTAACTTAGGGAAAGCATCATGTCCTGTCCTATTTTTTTTCTAGATCCAGGTGGATCTAGGGAGATTAGTTCATGTCTACATTTATCGATTTATCCCATAACAAAATTGGCGACTCCACTGGGGATATGACTTGATTGTGGTTTTTTGTTGGCCATTTGTTTTTGCCTACTCTTTTTTATCTGATTTGAGTCTATGAGTCTATGGGAAATCCATTCAGACTCCCTGAGTTTAAAAGTTCACAGAGATTTTTTCTCTTTCCCTCAAAATTATTTGATTTTTCAAACATGTTAGCACTACACACTATACCTAGCCTGCGGAAGCCTTCAATTTCCGCACCCTAGTAGTTTTCTTCAGTGCGTACTTTCCACACTCTACTAGTTTTTGGCCCATGGAAACAATAGATTTCGGCACTGCAATATGATGTTGACCTGTAGCGACGTTTGAGAAATTTTTTGAGTGGGGTCTTGATCTTTGGTGATGCCTAGTTTTTGTTTCAATCAGCTGGGGGCAACGTTTAGCCAGTGTTTGACTGTTTTCTCATGCTTAACACACTGTTGATTGGGGTTCGGAGATCAAACACCTCTCCTTGTCTTTTTCAGTTTTCATTCTTGATCTTTAACAACAAGGACATAATCTCTGAGCTGGTTTGATTAAAGGTCTTGGTTTGGATTTGAAGTTTTGGCTTTGATTATGCATTCTGGATTGCTTGATGTTTAAGAGATTGTTTCTTCACTTATATTTAGGGAGACACTTCCTCATCATTTTTTGTTTTGACCTTTGTTGAAAGATTGATTTGAGTTCTCGTTGAAGGTATAAATTTTCTTGGATTACTTGTCTTTTCTCTGTCATGCCCTTGGTCTGGTCTTAGAAAGGAAAAATTTGAAGTTATCCATTCTTTTGAAAAATCATACATAAGAAAATTTATTGCATTTAAACGAAGAGAACGATTGAAGAATTTCATTGTTTATTGGTTGTTTGAAAGTGTGTTCATTCAAAGAAAGAAAGAAAGTATATTTCGTAGTTTACACCATTCCGGTAGTACCTTCTCCTTGCTGTAGATAGAATTCATCGAACGAAAAGTTGCATAATTCATTTTCTATTTGTGTATTGTTGGGTCAAGGTCTTACAAAACATCGGTTTCATTCCCATCTCCCTCTTGAATAACAACAACCTTTAATAATATTGCGAAAATATAAAACTTAACTAGTGATTTTTCTAGCGCTCTTTTACACCAACATTAGCTAGGCTAGAGATTTGGAATAGGCAGTGAGACACACTCTCCAAAGCACAAAACACACAATAGCATCTTGTGATAGGGAGTGTCAAATTCCATTTGCAAAATTTTGTCTTGGGAAACTCTTCTCACACAAGGGTCAAACCCGAGGTCGCATTGAGATTGGCTGAGTTACTCATCCTGCTTTGTTGGTCTTGGTATAGAGATTGCACGTATTTTGGGGGTCACTTGAAGGTATACCCACAATGATGAGTGGAAGCCTCTCGAGTTGATTTTGGGCTAGATACCCTGCCCTTGCACATGGATCAGAATGTTGTCTATTCCCCTAGGCACCACTCTTGTTTTGGTAACCTTAGTTTCCTATCTTCTTAGGGTCTTACACAAGGTGACTGTTGAGGGGCAAGTCTCCATGGTACCTAGAATCGACGTTGGCCAGACTCACTCGAGCTCCTTGGAGGGTATACCCACGATTATGTGTGGGAGCTTGCACCAAGGTGTAAGTCCATTAAGAGGGTCATCAACATAACTTTTCCACCCTAGCCCAACCCCTTCTTGTCTTGGCTTCACGACGTTGGATTTCATCACCAACTAGTGACTTCAGAATAGGAAGGTCTTGTTTGCTTGGTTTTGATTTCTAGATTCTACTAGCGGGTGCTGTTTGTTTACATAGTTGGCCATAGATTTTTTCCATAGAATTTTTGGTTCGGTCAACATTGACCCTCCATGCCGTTCACGTAGGATGCAAGGACTACCTCCGGAATATCCAGAAGTTTCTCAACCCTTGCCCCCTAGCCCACCGGAGGACTCTCCTCAACAGAGTGAGATCCAGGACCACGTACCTTCATAGATGGAAAGGACCGATTCTCTAGAGAGATTTCAAATTGTTTCTGACCCTCTAGAAGCTTTCCTCCTACCTCCTGGATACGAGAGACATATTTTCCAACTCAATTCATTCGAAGAACTTGTTATCGACACTTTTGGATTACCTCCCGAAATTGTCGTCGACCTTAACGAGGATCCTTTTTGGACCACTGACATAGCTCAGACTCCGACTTCTAGACGGAACCCTCCCACCTCAGAGACATGAGCTGATATACCTATCATTTCCGAACCCCAGGGGACACGCTCAATTTGGAGGTCAAACCCAAATTGGGGCATCATCCTCGCTCGGAGGACAATCCCCACTTGGAGGATATAATCCATAGTATGGGAAGAACATCCCTGGATCACTGGCCCAGTATTGGAATTTTCTTATTCAAGGTAATCCATAATCATCTGGGGGGAAACAACCTCAAGTTAGCTCTTTCATACCCCCTAGTTCGAGCCAAGCATATCCCGGTTCTTCCAATCCCATTTGGGGCTTGAACGTTCAATCTAGTATCCCTTTGCAAGGGAACATCCCCATTCCATACAACCCCATGAGTTTCATGCCTCTACACACACGTCTGAATCTGTCAGGACCTTCGCCTCATATGAAAACTGCTTACGATCCTACTGGTTTACCGATGAGACTCCCTCCCCAAAGTTACTAGTATCCTCATGTGACTAGACAACTTCCCTTTTTAGCCACTTTGGACCTCCCCGATCTGTCTAGAATTTTGAATGATCCTATCTCACACTCTCCCCACTGGCCCGTTATACCGGCCAAATTACCATCTGACATTCCAATTTTTTTTGATAAATAGGGAGAGGATCCGAACAACCATGTCATGAATTTCCATCTTTGGTGTTCATCCAACTCGTTAATGGATGACTCCGTTTGAGTGCGTCTCTTCCAACGAACTCTCATGGGTTTAGCTGCAAAGTGGTATATAGAACTACCACGAGGTTTCTTCACTGACTTTAATACCCTCGCCATGGATTTCCTTACACACTACCAATTACCGATCCGTTATGAAAAAGGAACAGAGATCCTAAGTTCCTTTAAACAAAATAAAGACACTCACATCTCTGATTACATTCATGAGTGGAGATGAAGACAATGTTTGATCAAACTCGAGCTTCCCGATCAGATATCTCGTGACATTGCCATGGGTGGAGTCATCACTGAATAACAAGCCATAAATCATGCTCATTATCTTGACCTCGTTTACTCACAAACATGTACTCTTTACGAATTACTCCCTGATGCACCTCGTCCTTCTACTACCGCTACTTCAAATACCCCTTCTACTTGTCATGTGGCTGATGGTGTGATTGGCACTTTCCATGCTCAACCTCAAACTGCGCAAGCCTCTACCACCAAACCCAAGTCTAATGCTTCTAACATTCAAAATTCTCCGTCTCCTACTCCTCCCACCGACAAGACCTCTGAAGTTAATTCTGTTCAATCTACCCCTGCCGGAAAGAATAAATCTAAAAAAGGGAACGGTAAGAATAAGGAGGATAAAAACAACCCGTAGTCTAAGAATACCAAAACCCACCCTGCTGATGATAAGGATAATTGCAAGCCTCGATACCCTTGCCTTGTCTGTGGTGACGATCACTATACAAAATATTGTCCAAGATGAGATGAGGTTACTAAGTTCCTCCAAGGGACCATGAAACCTCCTACACTTACTGTTTTGTCTCAACCTTTCCCTTCTCAACAACAGGCCCAATTGGTCATTCATGAGCAACCCTCCCCCTACACTACTTCTTATGTACTCATGTGTATTGGTGATTCTTGAAAGAATGATGTTACACTTACCACTCGAGCCAAAGGTTACTCTTCCTCAAAGGAGAAGGTTAAAGATATACCACCTTCATTGGTTCAACAACCTTCTTCAACTCCACCTCCCAACGGTCCTCTTCATCTCGAATGACCAAATCTTGACACAGTTCTTCGCCCTCCTCCAAAGGGTGTTGTTCAAAAGTCTGCCTTCAATCCTCATGCACGTCCTGCTTAGAACTATAGTATTGTAGAAGATATGGCACAACCACCTTTTGCCATGTCGGCTCTTGAAGTCCTTCAAAGTTTCCCTGCTCAACGAAAGGCACTGCTAAAGGCTATAGGTGGAATTGATCCTATGGATACAAATTTGATAATTTTTGACCTCAAAGATCACATTCCAAGACTTCCTCCTCAACGAGCATTCCAAATACAAGTTGTTGTCTCCGACAAGAACATATGTAGGACGGTTATTGATGAGGGTGCTTCTACCTGTGTATTGTTTGTTTCCTGTTGGAAATCCATTGGATCTCCTCCTCTTACGGAATCACATAACACTCTTAAAGCCTTCAATGGATATGGCTTTAAACCCTACAGTGTACTTCCTTCGTTGCCTATTATGCTGGAAGGAAAATCGGTCACTGTTGAAGTTGAGGTCTTCGATGCACCTCTCAATTAAAACCTCTCATTTGGCCGTAGCTGGATTGAAGTGATGCACGCTGTTGTGTCTACCCTTTTTTGTGTTTTACATTTTCCACATCAGGGAAAGGTTATTACTGTCAACCAACTAGCCTTTTTCAATTTTGACACCCGTACTAGCGATGTACCTTTCATCGCGAAGACTCCACCTGGGTATGAGAACGTCGGCATGGGCCTACTTAAAGATTTAACTCTGATGGATACATTCCCGATCCCACCTCTTGATGTTCCACCTCCTTTGGTTGCCTCGATCAACATGATCTCCACCTCCATTCTCAATACTCACCCATCTTTTGACAAGTGGATAATACCCGACCTTGGTGATTATTTCTGCTATGGCAACAAAATGCCTTTAAGTTTGGTTGAATCCACCCATCAAGCCATTCAATCAATAACCCCTCCTACCCTCTCTATCCGTGATTCATCTCCTGACCCATTCCATGTTATTTTTCCCACAAACGAGATGATTATGTCAGTTATGTCGATGGAAGAAACCCCCTGGGATGATGGACATCATTGTTCCAACCTCTTCCTCGAACAACACACCCTTGAGAGTTACCAACGGATCCCGACTCCATCGACCGTTGTTTTCATTTCCTCTATTCCTGAGTCTACACATGATGTGTTATATGAAGGGAACTTAAGTAATATTTTTCCCACCGTCCCCCTCGACATATCCATTAAATCCGAAGTTGTTGAAAATGTCCACATCGGAGCTTTGTGCTCTACTGATGAAGTTTTCACCTATAAATCACTTTTCCAAGAGTTTCGTGACATCTTCGCTTTGAGCTATGAAGAAATTCCAGGCATTGACCCTTATATTTTTGTACACAAAATTAAGACGTACCCTAGTGCTAGACCCGTCCGACAGAGACTTCGTCCGGTCCACCCCCGTAAAGCAACTGCTATTAAGCTTGAGGTCGAAAAACTTCTTAAAGATGGCTTTATTTATCCCATGGCTTTAACTGATTGGGTATCCAATCTCGTTCTGGTTAACAAGAAACAAAGTTCGATCCATGTCTGCGTCAATTATAGGGATATCAATCAAGCTTGTCCTAAGGACAACTTTCCCACCCCCTTCGTTGACCAGATTGCCGACAATTGCGCTGGGAGTGAAATCTTCTCTTTAATGGATGGTTTCTCCGGCTGTAATCAAATCAACATCTTGCCCGTGGATCAACACAAAACCAATTTTATTTGTCCTTGGGGCACCTTTGCCTTCTAGAAACTACCCTTCGGTTTAAAGAACACCGGTGCGAATTTTCAACGTGCTATGTCTTATGATTTCCATGATATTAATCAAATCATACAACCATATCTATATGAACTACCAATGCATTCCATGCATCGTAGTGATGAGCCATTTTCCTTCGTTGTTGGTTCTATCGTATATGCTTAAACCCACACAAATGTGTTTTTTGTGTGTAGGCCGACCGACTTTTAGGTTTTTTCATGTCATGCCAGGGGATCAGGGTTGATCCTTTGAAGGTCAAGGCGATCCTTAATCTCCCTCCTCCTTCTTCACTTCGCCAGCTTCAAAGTTTGCAAGGGAAGGCAAAATGTTTACGTCGTTTCATCCCCAACTATGCTTATTTAACACTCGGATTTACTCGACTGCTAAAGAAAGGTTATTAGTTTGTATGGGATTCCACTGCCAACAAGGATTTTGAAGCTTTGAAACTGACTTTAACTTGTACCCTGTTAATTTTCCCACTCAATTATAGTTGAGATTACTTCCTTTATCTCGCTGCTTCAGACTCTACCATCGCCATGGTTCTAGTCTAGGAAGATGATTTACACGATGAACATGTCATTTATTATTTGAGTCGGAGTCTCATGACTACCGAAGCCAAATACTTACATGTTGAAAAATTGGCCTTGGTAGCTGTTCAAGCCGTCCAACGATTTCGTCATTATATCTTACTATGCAAGACCACTGTAATTTCCAATTGCAACCCCATATAACACATTTTTACACGCCAATTTCTAGGGGGAAAATACTCCAAATGGATAGTAATTCTCCAGGAGTTTGACTTAGAATTCAAACTTGCTAAGTCCAAGAAATCCTTGGTGTTTGCCGAACCGATATGTGACCTTCCCTGCATTGAGACAGAGAATGTAGAAGAGGATTATTTACTCAATGAATCCCTTTTTCTGATCAGTTCTAATGACCTTTGGTATGGGGATATCATTATGTATCTCCAAACTCAGACTTTTTGACCCGATTTGTCTAGCACTGACCACCGTCAAATATGTTACCAAGCTCGTCAGTACATTATCCTCGGTGACACTCTTTATCGCCGCGGGGTTGACTCTATTTTTCAACGCTGTCTCAGCTATGATGAAGCTGAGAAAGCTTTGTGGTGGTCACATGTCTGGGTATGCTACTGCCCAGAAGATCTTACGAGCATGATATTTTTGGCCTTCTTTATTTAAAGATTGTATTACCTCTGTAAAAAATGTCATGCTTGCCAAACATACAACAATAAGATAAGATCTCACCCTGCTCCCCTACACCCTATAGTTTCCATTGGACCTTTCGCAAAATGGGGCATTGATTTCATGACCTGTAAACCTCACTCGGCCGGGGGGGCATGGATACATTATTGTAGCTGTGGATTATTTCACCAAATGGGCCGAGGTGATGCCTACTTTCGACAATACTAGGAAAACTGCAGCCCTTTTCATATTTAATCAGATTATTACTTGATTCAGGATCCCGCAAGCTATCGTTACTGATTACGGTATCCATTTTCATAACTTTATGATGTCTGAACTTATCGACAAGTTGGGTCTTCGTCATGAAAACTCAACCCCCTACTATCCATAGGCCAACGACCAAATTGAAGCAATAAATAAAATATTTATCACTATGCTTCGTCAGATAATAGGAATCCATAAGACCAGTTGGAACACGATGTTGTTCTCAGCATTATGATCCTATCATATATCCATGAAGTCTTCTATGGGATTTACCCCCTTTCAACTAGTTTACGACATTAAATCCATTCTCCCAATTGAATGTGAAATACCATCCTTGAAGCTAGTTGCCGAACTTCTCCCGAACACCTCTGCTGAAGAAGAACGTCTATTGTATCTTATGCAATTATACGAGACCTGTCGTGATGCCACCCTAGTTATTGAAACCCATAAGAAATGTGTAAAATCCGAATATGAAAAACATGTCAAGCCACGTGTTTTTTCTGAGGGAGATCTGGTTCTCCTCTATGAACAAGATCGTGATCTACTAGGAACCATAAAATTCAAAGCTATGTGGTGTGGTCCATATATCGTCAAACGAGTGTTGGAGAAGGGATCTTACGAGCTAGTATATTATGATGGCATTCCTTTGAGTGAAACCAGAAATGGGATTTACTTGAAGAAGTACTATGCTTAGATTGTCTCTGCATGAGTGCTTGTACTTTTACTATACCATACTCTTGTGTGTTTTTTATTATTTGATTTCGACCCCCAACTGCTTGCCTTGCATTGTGCTTAGTTTCCAGATGTCGACGTCTTCTCTACACTATATTGGCTTCGCCGATGGTGCTAGCCGTAGTACTTAGAACCTAGCTTCTGCTACTTGGGTGATCTATGCACCCACCAACGAACTGATTAGTTTACAAGGTGTTTTCCTCGGTTGTGCAACCAATAATATCGTAGAATATAGCACAGTCATTGAATTATTGACTGATGCTATCTCACTTGGGATTCGTCACTTTGTTGTATGACTTGATTCGTAGCTAGTAGTACTCCAGTTAAGTAATGTGTACACTATCCGAAGTCCTACTTTGTTACGTGTATATCTACGAGTTCGTCTCTTGGAATGTTATTTTGAATATATTGAATATCAACACATTCCTAGGTGTCTAAATACATTAACTAATGTTCTAGCTAATTATGTGTTAGACAGACATTTGAGACATTTATAAATCCAATCACACATTACACATTGTATATAAAAGTAGAGTAAGCCGATAGAATCCTCATGTATATATATAATGAAAAAGTTTTACAAAAAGTTTTTTCCATCCAAGGACCAAAATATCAAAATATAGAGCCCATGGCTCATACAAAATAACATCATAGATGCCGCTCGAAATAATATCATGGTTGTCGCTCGAGATAGCACACCAGCTCCCATGCTACCCAACAAAGTAACTGACTAAGTGAGCTGGAAATGCCTACAATATGGCGTTGATAACGCCTCGAGACCTCCTCGATCGACATGTTGGGGATATCCGCTGCCAAGCCTTCTAAGTTCTGATCCATTGCCTTATAGTCATCGACATCCCACCCCGCTACCACACATACCTGTCCTCGCCTCTGAATCAGAGATGTGCCCGGAGGTCGATGCAGCCCTACATTTGCATAGTAAAAAAATTTTGATTAGTCTTTATATCGAAAACACAAAAAACATCTAATATACTAAAAAATCACAAAAACACTATAAAGAACAAAATATCTTTCTTACCTAGATCTCCCCAATGAGATCCCTCAGGGAGAACCAAGTCGGGATCACCCCGAAAGTCCAGGACGACATACTCATAGTCATCGATCATCAATATCTGGGGCCTTAGCCAATAAAAAAAGGCATCATTGTACTTGATTATAGGACCCGCTATGTGCCATACCATAATAACACACTACCTTTTCATCCTTGGGTCTCATGGGGCTAGTATTCCCTACTCTAGCTACAGTTGCAAATGCGGGACTCTTTCCAGGAAGAAAGATACCAAAATCAACCGATACCCAAACTATTTTAGGTCTCCATTCTTGCTCTTTGTAAGTTGGGTCTTCATGCTA
The DNA here is from genome assembly GCA_010110895.2 of Picea sitchensis. Classification (NCBI taxonomy): domain Eukaryota; kingdom Viridiplantae; phylum Streptophyta; class Pinopsida; order Pinales; family Pinaceae; genus Picea; species Picea sitchensis. The sequence continues at coordinate 109,266 of SNQJ01S0022381.1, read as the reverse complement.
CAGAGAAAACCATCACACCAATTGAATACTTGGGGTTCCAGGCATTCAATGGCCTATTGAAAGTAACTCTGGAGCTCCATATGTGGTGACGTGCTCCTGACCATCCGTGCAATGGTGAAAAGGATGGTCCTGAGAGTTAAATCTCTCACACCTTCGATAACCACTTTCCCTTTGCATCTTTCAACATCAGGTTCGCAGTGCCAATGGATATAATCACTCATCGACAAGCCACCACCTCGACCTCCTGTCGGAGACACTCATGGTCCATGACAAGATATCACCATTAGAATGTAAATATCCTCAATGTCTAAGGTAAGGACATGAACACCCACGTGAAATACTTGTTGCTCTGAGTCCCACATATGGACTAGGTACTCTAATAGTCTCCGTTGGGCTCTCATGCCTTGAATCTTGAAAATTTTCAAAAGGCCACATTGACGAAGAACATTGATAGTTCCAAAATCATTTAAAGCCATGGATTCATCCTCTTCATGCTCACGTTCTCTCCATTCCAACATTTTTTTCAAATCAAATACCTGCATGGAAGTAAGAGAGAATAGTTAGCACTTGCATCTAACTTTTTGGATTTATTTTTTCCTCAACGCTTACTTTTAATTTTTTATTTTTGGCCGCTGCGACTGACCCTCAAGTACAGTGCAGGACTTCTGCAGGAAAGACATAGGGCACCTGTGAAAATCCTTGATTTCTGCAGGGCCCGATATAGGCTGCCTGCGGCGGCCCCACCACACACCTACCGGCCTAAAAAACGTCCAAAACATTATTTTTTAACCATTAAAAACAAATTTTAATCCAATCAAAAGGAAGAGGATGAAGATCTTACCGTGTTGGCGGAAACCATTTTTCAAATGGTCGCCTACGCTCCTCACAATCGATCACCGAAATCAGGGGTAAAAAAGGAGCTATTAGACAAGTTTTTGATCAAATGCAAATGAAGTGGTAAAAATGACCTTGTACTCTTATTTATTATATTTTTTTACCCTTTTCATAATATTTTGTATTATATAAATACATTTTTTCATAAATCCATAAGTTTAATGGTCTTGTGAGTGTCTTATCTCTTGCAGGAAGGAGCCTAAGGTATTAATTAATGGAGTATGGATGTTTTGTTCCATTTGTTTTCTTTTCGTTACACATATCGATACTTTTTAAGGTTTTTTAGTAAAACCTTGAGTTCACTCTTCGTTCATTCTCGTGCTCAAAAATTTATAAGAACGTAACCGAGTACACTTTTGTCATTCTTTCATACTCGTTTTGGTAACATGAAAAATGATACACTCGGAGTATCATTTAAGATCTTTTCACACTCCTTAAAAATGAAAAGATTGCCAAGCAAGCTTTTTCTGTTCACGCTCGTAAAAGTATTTGAACAAAATGTTCGATGGGCGATTGTTTATCACTTTTTCAGTCTTGTCGAACTATTTTACGAAAAAGGAACCGAGAGAATTCTCTTTTAAGTGTTTTTCAGATTCTATAAACATGAAAAACTCTCGATTTTTCTATCTTTGGACTCGTTAAATAAATATCGAAAGAATCGCTTGGGACTGAACCACTCCTTCTTAGGGTTCGTTAAAAATACTCCGAGGGACTCGTCTGAGGGATGAGCTTACATTAAAAGAATATGTTATCCTCCTCAAGATTGTGTAAAAATAAAGAGGTACTCGCCAACAATGGTGGGGGAAATTTTTGGAAAGGAATGTGTCTCTGTATTCGTGTTAGTGGCAGTACTAGTCACTCTTGAACATGACACCCCCCTTCATCATTTGAATTCGGGTTGGGAAATCCATTTGTCTCTCGTCCGACCTTATGCAAGTTTACATCTTGCGTCGTCTTTGAGTCAATGCTGCTAAGACTATCGTCGTGTCATCCATATGTTCGAGAGCAAGTCCGAATAATCCCTCTCTTGAGTCGGCCATTCACAGTTGTCAATTCCTACCATGCCAGCCTTCCCTGTGTCAATTTCAAATTATATCCATTTTCTATTCTAATCCTAAATCTATTATTTATTTCACGTCATTGATGGGGGATACATCAAGGTCCTCCTGTGACGAGTCTCTTCCTGTCGAATTCAACTCCTTATCCAGAGATGAGACTTAGAAATCATTTAGTACCTTAGAGCCTGCATGCCTTAATGGCAGGTTTCTTCACTTTTGATAGTAGATTCACATCATTGATCCTTGATCAAAAGATTCCATCGAATGTTTGACTTCAACTCATTTATTCACATTCCTTGGATTGTGCTACAGTACCTTGGGTGTCATCGACATCAATGGTGATTTCCATCGTGCTTGTTAAAGGTTTTCATTAATGACCGGTAATCAAGTGGTTTCTAATCATGTTTGACTTCAACACTTGTAATCACATGGCTATATTCATACTTATGGACGATGGGTTTGAAGACCCTAGATCTCATCATTCATGGTCTAGGTTGTGATGGAGTATTTATGACTTGTATTGGCACATAGATCCACTTTGTATGTCTCATGGCTATGTTTGCATCGAATTTTTTCTCATACATAGATCCATAGTGTATTCCTGGTGGCTATGTAACATTTTTTGATGACATGGATCCACGGTATATTATTGGTGGCTATGACTTACATTTATGAATTCAATCATTTGTAGTCTGAACATGGGAATTCCTACTTCAGACATGGTATCATATTTTCTAGATTCTTGTTTGTTTATAGGTTCTCGATTGGTGCGTCCTTTGTTTTCGACACACACACGTATTTTGCAAAGTATTTCGGTCTTCACAAGTTCCAACCTCATACTTTGGGGGTAATTATGTTACACATTATTTTGGTCACCTTGATGATGACTTTGCAAGCATGTGGTCAGGCCCTCATGATCATATTTTGCTTGAGAAGAGTGACCTTTTTTCTACTCTACAAACGTATTTTTTGAAAGGACGCCACAGGCTGCCCATACAATACAGTGCGGAAATAAATGATTTCCACAGGTTTCTCTATAGTTGGCTCGAGGGATTTCCGCATGCTGCTATACAAGCAGAGTGTGGCGGCGTTTGAAAGCCAAAAGAGGAAAGGGGTTCAAGAAGTTTCTAGAAGAGGAATCTTCTAGAATGTGAGGTGGTGTCTATATGGTTACGATCCTACTGACTTCTTTGATCTAGTGGGATCATCCTCATCTCTTTAACCACTTTATATTCTCCTATATAATAATGGGCTTCTCATGGAAAAGGTTAAGCATAGTTACGAAAAGTTGAGCAAAGGATTACTGGAAGAATAGGCTGGAGATTGCGTGGAGAACACTATTTCAGCTGATGCTTGAGGTCTTCATTCACCAATCAATCTTTTGAATATCATCTTCATGCAAGCTCCGTAACAAGTATATGTGTGTGTTGGGATGAAGGAACACTAAAAGGGAACTTGCGACATCAAGGCATTTCGATTGTATCTTCCACTTTTATTCAATCTAATACAGTGGGATGTTTCTTTTCCATAAAATCATTCTCATTTTATTACATGACTCCTTGATCACATGTTTAAGTTTTCATTGAATATATCATAGTTTCTTTCACTTTGGTTGGTTTGTGTTATTGCATATCTAGTTTCACAAGAGCACCGGAGCGAAGTAGGAACAATAAAGATATAAGGAAGTGATCTCAAAGGTAAGTCATCAATTCCTTCTTTGCTAGTTAGATCAATTATTGTAACTCAGGGAAAGCGTCATGCTATGTCCTATTTTGTTCTAGATCCAAGTGGATATAGGGAGATTAGTTCATGTCCACATCTACTGATTTATCCCATAACAGGTATCTAGGGTTTTAACACCTAGGCTTCGGCCTAAGGCTGTCAATGAACTATTGTAATATATAAATAAAGGTCAAGAGGACCTGATATGGGTTTGATTATGTGACAATCAGTGATTGTTTTTATTTCTGAGAGGGCAGTATTGTGTGGAGAGAGAAGTTTGTGTTGTAAGATCTTCAGATTGGTGTGAAGATTAACCTTGCAGCTGGGTGCACAGAGAAGAGAGTTAGAGAAAAGAGAGAAGGAGAGAGACCTGCAAGCTAAGAGAAAAGATGGAACTGTAAGCTTTCACCTAATATATTATAAAGCACAGTTCTATGGATGTAGCCCTAGGGAGAGGGTGAACCACGTATATCTTGTTTTTGTGTGTGATTGATGTTGTGTTATTTAGTCTGCTCCCCTGATGATGCATTAGTATGTTATATTTGATATATAATTGTGTGAGGTAGGTTTATGTTTGGGATAGAATAATCTGATTTCCATGCATGATTTCCTTCATCCCACTTGCATTTCCTCTGGTTGTAGACACCTGTGTCCTGCAACCCCCTATTGATACTTCGGGTGAGACCGCATCTTCTTCGCAGGTGTTGCTGAAAGGGCCAGTAGTTAGGGCTTGTTGGTGCACTATTAGAGCTAAACCTTGGGTCTGCCCCTGTGACAACAAATGGTTCTGTTGCTGGGACCAAGATATTCTTGAGGGAATGTCAAGGTGGTTTCCATCGAAGAAAGAGATTCAGAAGTGGATAGAAGAACATGAAAAGGACTTCGCAGAAGCTCAGAATAAGAACCCTAATATTAACACAAAAGACTGGTTAGGAAGGTATATCTTTACTGATATACATGAGATTTTCTTTGGAGGAATTCATAAGGATGTATATGAGTGGATGGCCATATTAGTAGACACCCAGTTTGAGATCATATCTAGACCACCTATGGTTTGGACGTCGACACTGATCAAGAAGGTCAAAAGAGTTGATAATGCTGTGTCAAGAGTAGTAGATCACTGGTTAGATAGTACCATTGGAGGGTATATCACATAGTTTTCTATTGATAGGGTAGAATCATATAGCCAAGAAGAGAGATATTTCTTTAAAGGATCTATAGGAAAATTTTTACACTTATTGAAATTGAAAATCAAGATGATATTGCATGAGAAGAACATTTTGAAGATACAGTAGTGGGTCAGATTGAAAATGATAATGTTCAAGAATTCAGACAATGACAACAATATAGAGATCAGACATACACACAGTGGGAGGGCCTTCAGAGAAGTTCCTCTGGTGAACTTGTTTGAGTAGAGTCACGAACCATCACAAGAAGAAGGGTTCTACAGTGGAGAAGAAGACAAGCTTTTGAACAAAGAACATTCAAAGTCTGCTAGGGAATAAGAATAGAAGATTGAAGAACCTCACCGAGAAGAGTTAGAAACTTCAAGGACTGCGCAGACTGTTGAAGTAAGTGCTATTACACCCCCTGTTGTTTTAGCAACATTAATTAACTAGAGTAACCTTATTTATCAGAGCACTCAGAGCACTGGTACAAGTGGTTAAGCACACACTCAGTCAGGAAACCTAGGAAGATCTATGGCAGATGAGATGATGTTACCCACCTTCAGAGGGGATGGATTTGAAGATCCTAATCAACAATGGTTTCTATGTGAATCTATATGGAGTATTAAGAATGTCACCGACGAAGCTGTTAAACGAGCTCAGTTTAGTACTACCTTGAGAGACTACGCACTGAGTTGGTACATGAAACTTGTCCAAGGAATTGCATAGTCTAAACCGCTGAATGAGATTAAGAATGCGTTGGTTGTAGAATTTAAGAAACCCAAGTCGGAGTCACAATGCATTAAAAAGTTAAAAGAAATCAAGAAGAGAATAGTTGAACCTATTTGGGAGTTTGATCAGAGGTTTAAAACCTTAACGGACCGACTGACTTTTTAGATCCTAGACGAGTAGAACAAGGAATGATTCATTGCTTCCCTTTTACCACACATCAGAGTCCCTCTAATGAAACAGAAGATTGCTTCGCAGGCCGAGGCACTATAGATTGCCATGAATCTAGAATCATCCCCAATGGGAGAATCCAACTCAGGTATGAGTCAAATTTTAAGTCAGTTAACTAGCTTGTCTCTGCAAGTCGAAGATGTGAAGAAAGACAAGGGAAAAGATAAAAGAGAAGATATTTGGTGCATTATATGCAAATCAGAAGGCCATGAAAAGGAGCACTATCCCTTATTTCATGAGTACTTGGAATCTGGAGCTCTGATCCCTTTGAAGAAAGTTACCCTACCTTGGTGCGAGGTATGTAGAAACAAACATCGCCGCGACAAATGCTATTACATGAAAAAATATGTTTAGACACCCACAAATTTGTATTGCATGTTCTATAAGTCAGTAGGGAATGATGATAGGGATTGTAGGGCCTATGAACTCATGCATGAAAGGTCAAGGGATATACACAAAATTCAAGGCGAAGTACAGCAAGAAGAAAACACTACGCAATATAATTCCCCTAGAAGAGGAAAATTCAACCCTCGTGGTGGATTCAGAGGAAGAGGATGAGGATGAGGTATGGGTTGAGTTAGAGGTCAATTAATTTTTTATAACTATGCAAAGCCAGGTCATTTGGAAAGGGACTGTCAGAACCCTTGTACCACTTGTAGTTACTGTAATTCATTTGAACATGTCATAGAATATTGTCCTGCCCTGTTAACCAAACTTCAAGAAAGACAAGGAGGAAACCAAAAAGTACAACTAATCACAACAGAACCTCGTAGAACAGATCCTAGAGTCATTGTTATCACTAGAGGAGGCACTACTATAGGAGAAGATAGGGTGACTCCAAGGAATACTACATAACAACCAGGAGTCAGAAAAGATGCAGAGAAGACACAAGAGTTTGATCCAAAGTAAGAGAAGCAGACATTTGAAGAGGCAAGAAAAGAGTTTAGAAGAGATCAAACTTTTTCATCAAAGGCACAACCAGATGTGAGAGAATTTGGAATGCCCCTGGACTTTGATCAGTCCTCTTCGCCTGGAGAAGGAAAAGAGGTAAGCAGACTCATGGAATTTTTATGCACTTGTATTAATTTGATAAAGGATGAGAGCGCTGTACAAGAGCTCCAAAACTTGATCAGATAGTATCAACTAGAAAATGTATATCCTCTACTGAATAAAGCAGTACATCAACTATCAAAAAATAGAAGGATAAATAAGCAACTAAACCTTAACGCTCAAATTGGAGAATATGATATAGATTATATGGTCCTCGACTTAGGATCAAAGGTCAATGTTATGACGAAGCAGACCTGGGCATTGATGGGAAAACCTAAGTTGATCTATTCCCCCATTAGGCTTAGGATGGCCAATCAATAGGTTGTGAGTCCCTTTGGAAGATTGGAACATATCCCTGTGGACATCGATGGGGTCAGAACATTTGTGGACTTCGAGGTGATTGAGACAGTCGATGATAGCTATCCTTACACTGCGCTGTTAGGAATTGATTGGGCTTTTGAAAATTCTACTGTTGTTGACTTGAAGAAAATAAGAAGGATGTTTAAAGGAGATGGCCTTAGGGTCATCGCACCTCTGGATCATTATGAAGGTCCGAGATACACATAGCCCATCAGAGAAGAGGACCACACATATGAGCTAGAGAATATATACAAATTGACCGCAAGACTGCAGGATTACATTAATCTTACAACATATGGGAATTTAAGCTGACGTAGTGACAATGCATGCTTATCATACACAGAAGAAGCACTAGAGCACTGATAGAACAATATGTATGAAGTTTCTATGCGACGATGTTCTAGATTGACCAGGGAAGTTCGTTGGATCAGCACAACAGTAAGTAATTTACCCATGTTTGATGGTTTAAATAACTTAGAAACTTTCTTATTGGAATTTGAAGAAATTGTACCAGTACAATAGAGACTATTGGCACTGGACAAGGCTTTGAAATCTACTCCAACAAGATGGTAGGGAACACATAAAAGGAACATCGCAAACTAGATACAATGTCTCACTTTGATGACAACGTGATTTTATGAACAGGTCGAAGGAAGTGAATTTAGGTACACAGGTCAAAGCTACCCGAAAGACCATGTGCGAAGCTGTGATGAGGTCTGGAGATGCATTCCTCAAGAGATGTGGGTGGATAAATTCATTAATACTCTAGAAACAACGCCTATCAACTGGTACCTTGAAGCAGAACTACGCCTCACCACTGCAGATTGACAAGGTATGAAACATAACTTCATAGCTACATTCTTGTTTGAAAGTCAGTACCCTATGGTAGATCAAGCTTTACAGGTTGTAGGAAAAAAATTATTTGATGAGGAACCTAGCCTCCCTATGGAGCAAGAAGAGGATGAATGGAATGCACCTCTTCAGAAATTACAAGGATGTTACAACATCAATGCCGATGAAGATGATGATCCTAGGAAGGTGAACATCGCATAAACAGAAGGACAACAACACATATAAGGACCAGGAGTCAAACTACCTTTTATTGGACAACCAATCAAAAGAAAGAAAGTTAATATTGGAATAGAGCAAGCACCTAAGCTTGCTAATATTAGAGATTACTGGGATGATTCCAATATTGATAAGATCACAGAGTTACTACATGAATATCATGACTTGTTTCCAACAAAGTTCATTGATATGAAGGGCATTAGAGGGCCCATGGAAGAGATGAAGATCCCCTTGGAACCAAATGCAAGGCCAGTTAAACAAATACCTTATAGATTGAACCCTAAATATAAGGAAAAAGTGAAGATTGATGTAGACAGAATGTTGGAAGCAAGAATCATAGAGCCTGTTGAAGAGTCAGAATGGATTAGCCCCATGGTGGTACAGGATAAGAAGATCAGAGAAATCATGATCTGCGTAGACCTCAGGAAGCTAAACGATGCCTGTTTACATGACCCATTCCCTACACCATTTACTGACAAAGTGTTAGATAATGTAGGAGGACATGAGGTATATTCTTTTACAAATGACTTTTCAGGATACCATCATATTAGGATTTCCAAAGAAGATCACCATAAGACCACATTTGCCACAAAATGGGGATCTTACCAGTATACAGTGATGCCGTTTGGATTGAAGAATGCACGAACCATATTTTCTAGGGTGGTGGTCAAAGCATTCAAGGAGTTTTTACATAAATTTCTGGAGGAATATTTTGATGATTGGACTATTTTTAGCTTATTGAAAAATCATATTGAATGTTTAAGACTAATGTTGGATAAGAGTAGGAAATGTCAGATTGCCTTGAACCAGAAGAAGTGCATCTTCTTTTCACCCTTTGGAGTGCTACTAGGCCATATTTTGTGTAAGCAGGGATTGCTGGTAGATCCATCTAAGATTTCCATTATAGTTGATTTACCCCCATCCTAATTTAGTCAAATAGCTGCGCACTACGCTGGGACATACTGGATGCTACAAAAAGTTCATTAAAGGATATGCACATATCACATCACCCATGGAGAAGATTTTGTAGAAATATTTTCAGTTCCAATGGATGGAAGAATGTCAGTGGAGCTTCGACACACTGAAACAAAAAATTCTTGGTTTTCCCAGATTGGAGCAAGGAATTTCATGTTCATGTTGATGCATATTCTATTGCATTGGGAGCAGTGTTAACATAACTGGTAGCAAGAGATATTGACCACTCGTTAGACTTTGCTAGCAGGAAGCTATCGACAACTGAGATAAATTACACCACCACAGAGAGAGAAGGCTTAGCCATGGTGTATGCGTTGCAGAAGTTTCGCCACTACATGTTGGGAGGACAATTTAAAATGTTCACTGATCACTCCATGCTAAAATACCTAGTCAACAAGCCAGTATTGGGGGAAATAATATCTAGATGGTTTTTTCTATTTCAGGAATATGATTTTGAGATCGTGGTTAAGCGAGGGAGAATGAACAAAGGACTTGACCACTTGTCAAGGTTGGAACATGGAGAGGAACCTACTAGCTTGGAGGATACACTGCCAGATGCACAGTTGCTGGCCATTAGAAAGGTCGATGACTACTTCGCCGAGATAGTCCAGTTCCTGTCAACAAGAATTGCACCTACTGAATACACAATCACCCAGAAGAAACAACTAGTAGTGCACGTTGTAGATTTTTCACTTATAGATAGACAACTATACAAGATGGGGCCTGATGAGATCCTGAGGAGATGTGTCATGGAAGCAGAAAGACCACTAATTTTAGCAAAATCTCATGAAGGCATTGCAGGAGGACACTACGCTGGAAAAAAAACAACGCAAAAGTTTCTTCGAGCTGGCCTCTGGTGGCCTACTTTACACAAAGATGATAAAGACTACTACATAGCCTGCGATGTATGCCAAAGAGTTAGGAAACCATACATAAGAGATGACATGCCATTATCACCCTAGCTAACCTTACAAGCATTTGAGAAATGGGCCATTGAATTCGTGGGACCTATAAACCCACCAGGGAAGTGCACAGGAGAAAGATACATCATCACTGCGATAGAGTATTTGACCAGATGGGCAGAAGCAAGAGAAATTAAGGACTGTAGTGCAAATACAACTGCACGTTTCATATTTGATGATATCATAACTAGGTTTGGATGCCCAAAGATCCTCATGAGTGATCAAGGTACACATTTTATTAATAAGACTATTGAAGCCTTGACTCAGGAATTTGAATTTCACCATCAGAAGAGCACTCCTTACCACCCACAAGAGAATGGGATGGTCAAAGCTTTCAACAAGATCTTGGAGACAATGCTGACGAAGATTTGAAGTGTAAATAGAGATGACTCAGATTTGAGAGTACCAGCCGTATTATGGGCCTATAGAACCACTTGTAAGAAGCTGACAATGCAGACCCCCTTCAAGTTGGTTTATGGTCTAGAAGCAGTCGTCCCGATGGAATACTTGGTCCCTAGCTTAAGAATCACAACATTTACAGATATGGATGACGCTGGCACTGTCCAAGAGAGGCTCGCGCAGTTGGTCGAACTAGAGGAAGACCGATTTATTGCAGGATTCCATCAGCAAGTACAAAAGGAACAAGAAAAGGCCTACCATGACATGCATATCAAGAAGAAAACATTTAAGCAAGGAGATATGGTATTGGTATATGATAACAAGTTCATGAGGCATCCAGAGAAGTTCATAACACATTGGATGGGGCCGTATGAGTTTGCCTATGTCACGGAAGGAGGAGCTGTACAGTTGAACACTTTGAATGGAGAATGGAAGGAAAGATTGGTGAAAGGGAGCCGGTTTAAATTGTACTATGGAAACCAATTGCCTCACAAATATCGGTAAAAATAGAAGGAGAAGGGTCTAGGTACTAGGTGTAGTTGAAACTAGGTACTAGACACATAAATGATAGCCTGCACACAGTGGTGAGGAACATAGCAGAAAGTACAATCTGCGCTGTCTAATTTGCAATTGAAGAAAAGTAGAAGGTTTAGATTAGAGTGCCTCGGGATGAGTCACAGGTGAGTGTTGGGGGCCTGTTGGCCCTTATTTCTGGAAGTAAGTGAAGATTAAGGAAGAACATATGAAATGCGAACTGCGTGAACAACACAATGACTGATACTAGGTCTAAGTGAGCAAAAGAGCAGAAAATACGGAGCGAAGTAAGAGAAATCAAGCCATTGGATGAGGAGATCGAGGAAGATAGATCAGTAAGGAAGACAGATCATGGACAAATCAACAAGCAGAAAAATCCACCGGTAGATGCTTTAGAGCACCTCATGGGAAAGAAGGAAAGCCAAGATGGAAAAGCTCTAAAGAGTGGGTCAAGTTGACCTAAGGTTTAGGTATCTAGGGTTTTGACACCTAGGATTTGGCCTAAGGCTTTCAGTGAACTATTGTAATATATAAATAAAGGTCAAGAGAACATGATATGGGTTCGATTATGTGATGATGAGTGATTGTTGTTATTTCCGAGAGAGCAGTATTGTGTGGAGAGAGAAGTCTGTGTTGTAAGATCTTTAGCTGGGTGCGAAGATAAACCCTGTAGCTGGGTGCATAGGGAAGGGAGATAGAGAAAAGAGAGAAGGAGAGAGATATGCAAGCTAAGATCGTAGATATAACTGCAAGATTTCACCTAATATATTATAAAGCATAGTTCTGTGGACGTAGCCCTAGGGAGAGGGTGAACCACGTATATCTTGTTGTTGTGTTTGATTGATGCTGTTTTCTTAACTCTGCTCCCCTGATGATGCATTAGTATGTTATATTTGATATATAACCGTGTGAGGTAGGTTTATGTTTGGGATAGAATAATTTGATCTCCATGCATGATTGCCTTGATCCCACTTGCATTTCCTCTGGTTGTAGACACTTGTGTCCTACAACCCCCTATTGCTACTTCGGGTGAGATTGCATCTACTTCGCAGTCGTTGTCGAAAGGGACAGTAGTTATGGATTTTTGGTGCGCTATTAGAGCCGAACCCTGGGTCTTCCCCTGTGCAAACACATATTCTCGAAGAAACGATAACCATCATATCAATAACAAAATTCAGATGAACCTACGATTGTTAGATCTAGGAGGAGGATATGGGACACATCAAGAGATACTTGTCAACAAGTTCACATGGTGCAATCATATGGTGAAAAGTGTGAAGGTCTAGTTGGCACTTTAGGTATATGAAATTCATGAATCTAGGTGACATGTGGTAGCTGCTCAGCCAGTACCACATCAACAGTGATGTCAACAAGCTACATCACTCCGGGAGTAAGTCCTTTGGGGATATACAGTTTCTACTACCAACAAATACCTGAAGCATTGAAGGCCGAAGTTAATGATGGTCATTGATATGATATATTCCAGGTTCTCTCGACCGTTGATCAAGTATAGTGGAAGGATATAGTAAGCGGAAATCATGAAGTAACGTTAATCGTTGATCTAATTCGAGAGAATTCTTGACCATTGGTGAAGAACAGTGGAAGGATAGAGTAAGAGTAAATCAAGAAGTAATGTTAATCGTTGATCTAATTCGGAATTATTCTCAACCATTGATTAAGTACAATGGAAGCATAGAGTAAACATAAATTATGAAGTAACACTAACCGTTGATATACTTCAGGAGCGTTCTCAACCGTTTATCAAGCATAGTGGAAGGATAGCACAAATAAAGGTGTTAACCGACAACAAGCGGTCATGATAAATTTTTTATGAGAAGAACAAAATGAATACAGATTATTAACATATGCTTAACACAGAATAACGAAGATACAATAAAACTAGTTTTCTATTCAATAAGGAACTAAGCTATGTTAGCGTTATAAGTCACTCCTGGATTACGACAGGAGCAGAGCCTAATGCCCATCAGTTTATGTCACGAATAAATTTAATGGGTGATCGAATGGGTAGAGACCCAAGAAGGTATCACTATAACTCGGGGACTAGGCCTGGTATGTAAAAAACAAAGGAGGTCTTGATCTAACTTCTGTCAGTGAGTTGATTGTAAAATGAGCAGGGGGAAGACTTGGTGAGATGAGTGAGCAAGAATGCCTCGGGCATCAGGCCTTTCAGTAGCTTGAGGAAGAAAAAATCAGAATACAAGATCCTCTTGGTTCGGAGTTTTGGGGAACTGAAAGGTGACTTGACTGGATCCTCCAATTCCAAATCATTCAACGTTAAGAAAATACAATAACTGATTATAAACAATGCAACTATTACAGTGATCCAACCTACATCATCCTATAACAGTGCAACTCGAATGGATCCTCCAATTCCGAGCTTTTCTAACACAGTGTAAACAAAGAGATGGAAAGAGGCTGACATTCATAAGGCAAGAAGTCTCAAGTGCCAATACATAACCAGAGCAACCAGTACTTCACTAAAACTTTACAATTGGGAGCTTAGCTCAACCATCGATAGATTACAAAATGGCGAAAATGCCTACATATACTCAAACAAGACATTAACGAAAATGAGACACTGCATTAAAAACATTACGTCTGCATGTCTTTTGGCAGTTTGCTCATGCAGAATCTGGACGATTGTTCACTTATGACCGACGCAATCAGACTCCTGACTATCCTGCAAATGAATCGATGTTCTTTTAATCCTTTTCCGGACTTTCCATTTATGGTGGAGACGATGTCTAAACACCTCCAACAACTTCAATAAATGCTTTCTTGGGATTGAGAACAGTCTTGGTCAACACCGCCCTTTGGGACGTGGAGGTCTTCACATGATGCCACCTGGATCAACTGAACGGTCTAATGGATAAGGCATGAAGGACCTGGCATGATTGGCGTGGAAAGGGGAAAGGGAGTGATCACGAAAACAATAGGGGTGAGACACATTATTTATGGGAGGTTGAAGAAGGGGCGAAGGTGACCGGTTAAAATGGTAATGGGGGACACATTATTTATGGGAGGCTGACGTGGAAAGGAGCGGGATAGATGTCAGAGGATGAGGAGGGGCCAAAGGAAATGGTCCATGTCACGCGGTTAAGTGGAGAACATATGACAGGGGAGAAAGTGGTATAGAAGGCGACACAACAGGAAGGGGGCCCCACGTCAATACCAAACCATTCCGGACCCCCCCCCCCCNCCCCTTATTAAAGACAGAATGGCAGAGGTGGTCCAGAATCGCTTGAGTGTCGTTGATCTAGGCGCCTCGATCTCAACCATTTGAGAGATGCACGCCCAATTCTGGACCCCCCCATTAAAGGCAGAATGGCGAGGGGGCTCCGGAATGAAACCTCAGTCGCAGATCTAGGCAGACAGATATCGACCGTCTGAAACTGCATGCTCATTAAAATGACGTGCCCACCCTCTAAACTTTGGAAAAAGGGGTTTTCCGAATCTCCTTCTTTTCCCAAGGGGACGCTTCTTTCAGGAGAGTACCCCCTACATGATTATGTGCTAACATTAGGCTCCATGGGGGACGACAGGCCCCCTGCGGGCTGCTGAGAACTCTTTTGTAGCTTCAGTTCCTTATTGTTGGGCTATGGAGTCACTATTTAAACTTAAAGATAAAAGAAATCAATATATACAATCGTAGATGAGCCATGTGCGGCTCAAGAAAAACATCTTTTCAGGAAATTCCCATTCACGGGGCCATTGAAAAATTCTTGATCCTTCAAACCTCACAACCTGTAGGTATTATTTGAAAATACTTCAGATATTTTGAAGGGCTCGACCCATAGGGATTCAAATTTGCCGTGCTTGCCCTTATCTTGTTTAGGAGCATTCCATTTCAGTACCAAGTCTCCTATCTGGAACTCTTCCTTCTTGGCCTTCTTATCAAAAACCTGCTTGATCTTCTGCTGATGATCCTGAATTCTATTCATTACCTGCTCTCTGGCTCGCCGGACCTCTACCAGTTGATGAATTCTTCTGATCATATCATCAGGCTCCTCTTAATAATCCTAGAGGAATTTTTCTACAGGAATGGCTAGCTGAGAAGGGAAAATAGCTTCTGCTCCATAAACCAATTGGAAAGGGGGGATGCCTATAGATCTCTTCATGGTCACTCGATTGGCCCATAGGGTGAATTTCAACTTTGAATCCCAGGCCTTTTTGTTGTCCTCCAATAGTCTTTTGATGATCCTTATCAGGATTTTTTTGGAGGACTCTGCTAAACCGTTGCCCTGGGGATAATATGGGGTGGAGTGAATCAGTTTGATCCTGAATTCCTCACAAAACTTGGCTAACGACTCAGCATTGAAAGAGGCTGCGTTATCAATGATAATTTTTCTTAGGCAGCCGAATCTTGTGATGAGGTCTTCCAGGAATCCAATGATTACCTTGTGGGAAGCACTCCTGGTGGGAATAGATTCTATCCACTTAGTAAAGAAATTTGTGGTAGTCAAGATCCATCTGTGCTGCCCTCTGGAAGCAGGGTGAATTTTTCCAATAAAATCTAGGCCCCATTGCTGGAAAGGTCCCGAAACAACTACAGGCTTTAAAGGAAGATATTTAAGCTGTTGCTTTCCTGGAAATCTTTGGCATTTGATATAGGCTCCGACCTTTCTGCAGATGTTAGTGAATAAGGTGGGCCAGTAGTACCCAGCCCTGAGGATTTTGTAGGCCGTGGTCTTCCAGAAATGATGCCCTCCACATAGGCTGCTGTGAAATTCAACAATGATCCTATCAACCTGTTGTGGATCCATACATTTCAAAAGCACCCCCAGGGGGTCTTTCCAATATAAAACTTGATCGACAAGGCTGTATCTGATTGCTTTGAGCTTCAGATCTCTTGCCTTGTTTTTTTGCAAGCCATCTGGAGGCCACAACTCTTGCAGAAAATATATGACATCTTTATCCCAAGGACATCGAGCCAACGGGGGTTCTGCTTGAGGGTTTACGTTAGACAACTGATCCTACTGATTTTCTGAGCATTCATTGATGAAACCTACCCCCAAAGCTTTGCAATTTACTTCAGCCAACAACTTGGCTAAACCTTGACCTTTGATTAATTTGGTAGGCCTTATTTCCAAGTCAAACTCAAGGATCTTGGCTATCCATTTACTCCTCCCATCTATATCAGGCTGAATAAGAATGTCCTTAACAACAGCTGAGGGGACATAGGCAATGATTTTTGACTGCAGGACATAGGTTCTAAAGGCTTTGAGAGACTTTACCAGGGCATAGGCCTGCTTCTCCATAATTTCGTACCTAACCTCGACATCCCTTAGGGATCTGCTAAAATAGGCGATAAGCTTCTCTAGCTCAGCCTCGTTGTCTGTAATAAAATAATAGCCACTGTGTCAGATGAGGCAAAGGAGAAAATAAGGAAATCCTTTGAGTAATTGGGACTGATAAGCACATGAGCTTTCGTCAAGGCCTTCTTTATCTGCTCAAAGGAATTTCAAGATTCAGAGGTCCACCTCACTTCATTTTCCTTTCTCAACATGGATGTTATAAGCTTTACCACCTCAACAAAGTTAGAAACAAACCTCCTTAGAAAATTAATCTTACCAAGGAAATAATGGACTTCTTTCCTAGATCTTGGGACTGCCAAGGCTTGGATTGCTTCAACTCAACTAGGATCAATTTTGACTCCTTCTCCTGATACTATGTGGCCCAGTAACCTTCCCTCCTTCATGGCGAACACAGATTTCTTGGGATTCAATGAGAGGCCAAAACTCCTGCATTTCAGAAAAAACTTTTCTGAGATGACAACAATGTTCTTTACCATATTTGGAAAAGACTGTTATGTCATCCAGATAAATTACCACAAACTTATCCTTTTCCCCAATGAAAGCTATGTCCATGGCTCGTTGAAACGTTTCCCCTGCATTCATCAACCCAAAAGGCATTTTAGCATACATGAATGTGCCCCATGGAGTGGTAAATGTTGTCTTTTCCCTATCCTCAGGCAGAACAGAGATTTGAATGTAGCCAGAGAAGCCATCAATCATGGAAATCTTGGATGCTCCTATTACCTCTGCAATATATGTTTCATTTTTGGCAAGGGCTAATTGTCCTTCCATCAGCTCCTATTCAGGTTTCTAAAATCTACACAGAGTTTGATTTCTCCATCCTTCTTTCTTACTGGGACCAAGTTGGCCACCCACTCTGAATATCTCAATGGCACAATGATCTGGGCATGTAGCATCTTCTTCACTTCTCTCTCCATGATAGGCAACAACATAGGATTGATCTGTCTTAGCTTCTTCCTAAATGGCTTCACCTCCTTTTTCAACAGGATTTTATGCTCAATGACAGAAGTGTCATAAGTTTTGAGATATTCATAGGTCCAGGCGAAAACATCAACAAACTCTCTCAATAGTTTAGTGTATTCAACCCTCTGTTCCTTCGTCAGACTCCTTGACAATTTGAAAAACTTGGGTTCATTCTCGGTGTCGATGTTGCACTGAGTTGTATAAACATCATCCTCTGAGATTTTCCCTTTCGATGCCACATCATTCCTATCAAAAAATCTTTCCAAAGGAACCAATCCCCTTGGAATATGATTGCTGGGTAGTTGCACAATGTCATGCTCCGCAATCTTACTCAGAAACTTACCACCATCGAGATTTTCTTCAGAAACAGAGTCTTGGTCAATATGCATCTCTAAAAATTCTTCAACAGTCTCCAAGAATCTTTTGATCTCAAGATCATCCTCAAACACCTTCCAATGTTTGACATTGTCAGGTATGGAGGGCCTGTATTTTACTTCTACATCGTATCTGAACTTAGGTGGCAAGGGCACTTTTAAATTGCTTGCTGATGTAGCCAAGGAATCTGCCACTGTGTTATTCTCTCTTGGAATGAAAGAAATATTAAATGCTCAGAATAAACTGTCGATTAGGTCCCATACCTCATTTCTGTAACTCCCGAGTCGAGGATGCTTGGTCTGATAAGTGCTTCTGATCTGTTGGACTATCAATTCTGCATCCCCGAACACTGCTACCTCATGAATTCCCATTTCCTTTGTAGCTCTTAATCCTAGAACAAGAGCTTCATATTATGCCACATTGTTGGTTGTTTTGAATTCTAGCTTGTATGACAGAGATATGGTTCTTGAGCAGGTGACACAAAAAATACTCCAGCACCAGCGCCTTCCCTAGAAGAGGCTCCATCAAAAAACATTTTCCAGACAGAGGTGATGGGGGAAGAATATTCACGAGAAGTGGTGGGTTGCTTTCTGAGTTTTAGGAGAGGCTCGAGGGCATTAGTGAGTTGCAACATACTGAAACCTAAATCAGTATCAAGGGCAAAGATAGGATGGTTGGTAGGATTGGATTCATCACTAATTATATAGGCCATCTGGGCTTCTTTGTATACTCTCCTATGTTCTCCTCCAAACATAGGAACAATAGCATAGGTTAGGTCCATCTTCAGAGTTCCCCCCAGTCTTTTTATCCAAGAT
The DNA here is from genome assembly GCA_010110895.2 of Picea sitchensis. Lineage (NCBI taxonomy): Eukaryota > Viridiplantae > Streptophyta > Pinopsida > Pinales > Pinaceae > Picea > Picea sitchensis. The sequence goes on along the minus strand of SNQJ01S0022381.1, from coordinate 90,629 downwards.
CTTGATAACAACATACCAAACTTGGGGGGTACATCGGCCACTACAATGTCCATGACCACACTTTTCATAGGAAATTGAAACTTACGACCTGGTCTTTGATGACTCTTAGGCATTGAACTTTCCTAGAGTCAAAGGAATAGAGGTCATGATAGGCTTTGGTGACTTCTAGTCCTAATTCTTCCATGACAGTTTTGGGCATGAGGTTGTGGGAAGCCCTTGAATCCATCAAACAGTTGTGCAATACCTTTTCGTGTATGTTCAAGGAAGTGTAGAAGGGAGGGGATGAGTCATTCCTATCTTCTACCATAGGACCTAGAATAACTGCAGTCTTTTCATATTGCAAATTAATGGAGTCTGTGGGAAGGCATGAGATCTCAGACTGTAAAATCTCAGATAAGCATTTCTTAAACCCTTCATGTTTAATCAACTCGGTTAGGGGCACAGGGATTCCAATTTTCTGAATTTCATGCTCAAAGTTAAAGGAAGATGTAAGCTTTGGGATTTCTCTTACTTCAGGAACATGACTTTGGACCATTAGAGAGAGGGGTTGGGCCTTCTTACCTTCATTGCTGTCTACTTCTTCATTAACAGGTTTCTCTGTTCTAGGGAGCTGTTCAAGAACATCGGGTGCTCCTAGATTTTTCTTGGATCTCAGGTTATACCTGCTTTGGCTACTGCTAGCCTTGTCTCCCTTGCTAAGCTCATTTAGCTGACTGTCCATGAGATATTCCTCATATGCCGATTGAGTGAGATGAGGAAAAGGAGGAATTTCACCGAAGCAGTGGATTTTGGGATCAAGCCCGTTTGTTTCCCCTTCTTCCTCATTAGTCACAAAATTATTTTGAAGAGGGGCCTGAATTTTCTAGTCTTCTCTATCTCTTCCTCTCGGGTCTCTTTGCATAGTCATGGGAGCAATATTGTTTGGCCTCCTGAAGCTTCCTTTGTTTTTGACATTTTGAGGATTTTTATATGACTTCTTTCCCTCCACCTTCATTTTCTCCATCTCTGCAGATAGAGACTTCGCTATCTTGGTCAATTCATCCACTTGAGGGTGAGGCGTAGAGGTGCCAGAAGTTGAGGCTTCGGATCTTCCCTTTCTCCTATCTACATCAGTCTTGTTCCTTAGTCTATCAACTGCCAATACATTAGATTCCACCTCAATGGCCGCATCTTGCATTTGAGCTAGGGAAGTAGCTCTTCTTTCTCTCAACAGAAGACAAAAGTCAGGGTCAAATGCACTAGCATAAGAAATTTTGGCAGAGGCCTCTGTGGGATTTATCTCAGCAGGGATCTTATTATACATCTTATTGAATCTTTTGGAGAAATATGAGACAGACTCTCCTCCCATTTTCTTCAAAGACCTGAATTCTGCCATGTAATACATGAAATCTTGCTTATCTCCCCACTGCCTCAGGAAAGCACTATCTAGAGCTTCAATACCAGCAATAGATCCGGGGGCCAATCTCCTAAACCATTTTCTCACCTCACCGTCCAAGCTCTGGACGAAGACTCTCATCCAGACATCTTCATTTTCAATGTTCAGGTTGTCTGCATAACTGTAGAAAGCAACCAGGTGCTCTTCCGTAGTTATGTCCTCTTCCCCAGTGAACTTGGGAATATAGTTTAGGTAATCTCTAGCAGGGAGAGGATTCACAGGTTGAGGTAGGACTAAGGGAGCATATCTGGTAGCTACTATGGCGTCCATTCTATTTAGAGGGGGATTAGCACCAACCATAGGAACAACAGGTATGGGGGAACCAGGAGGAGATGAGGTTTGAAGCAGAAACACAGGAGCTGAACTTACAGAATGGGAGGGGAACTGCAACAAATCTGGAGAATAGGCTTGCAGGCTCAAAGGCACAGAAACTTCCCTTCCCTCAACAACAGTAATAACAGGAGGAGGGGTGGTAAAACCCAGGGTAGGAGTATATTCAAAGGTGCTGGGTCTGAACCAGGGTACCACCTCGGGGGAGAGGGGAGTGACAAGAATTTCTCCTACTAATTCTAGACTAGGAGGAGAAAATCTAGTAGGAACACTCCCAAAATTTAGACTACGAGAAACTCCGACAGACGGTAATAAAACATGACGAAATGAAGGGGTTGGAGTTTCTACAAAATCTTGAAAATCACCAGAAATACCTGTTTTAGCAGTAGAAGTACCGCCTTCAGAGGCATTTCCCCTTCTGATAATCTTCTCTGGGTCAGCTTCAGGTGGCACTAACGACAACTGAGGAGTAGACCCTGTGTGTCTGCCTCTAGAAGCCATGGATGAAACAATGGAGTCGCTTATGGGTTGGAACCAATGGGGTTGCCCAGTGGAGTCGCGTCAGTGGAGTCGCCAGGTGCACAGTAGTAATCTTGATAGTTCTGATATCTGATGCACCTTCATAATCAGCTAATCGTTGTCGTTCAATCCCGGGGAAAATATTCAACTTCATCCCCGGCAATGGAGCCATAAATGTTAGCGTTAGAAGTCACTCCTAGATTGTGACAGGAGCAGAGCCCAACGCCCATCAGTTTATGTCATGAATAAATTTAATGGGTGATCGAATGGGTAGAGACCCAGGAAGGTATCACTCTAACTCAAGGACTAGGCTTGGTATGTAAAAAACAAAGGAGGCCTTGATCTAAGTTCCGTCAGTGAGTTGATTGTAAAATGAGAAGGGGGAAGACTTGGTGAGATGAATGAGCAAGACTGCCTCGGGCATCAGGCCTTTCAGCAGCTTGAGAAAGAAAAACTCAGAATACAATATCCTCTTGGTTCGAAGTTTTGGGGAACTGAAATGTGACTTGACTGGATCCTCCAATTCCAAATCATTCAGCGTTAAGAAAATACAAGAACTGATTAGAAACAATGCAACTATTACAGTGATCCAACCTACATCATCCTATAACAACGCAACTGGACTGGATCCTCCAATTCTGAGCTGTTCTAACACAGTGTAAACAAAGAGATGGAAAGAGGCTGACATTCATAAGGCAAGAAGTCTCAAGTGCCAATACATAACCAGAGCAACCAGGGCTTCGCTGAAACTTTACAATAAGGAGCGTAGCTCAACCATCGATAGATTAAAAAACGACGAAAATGCCTACATATACTCAAAACAAAACAACAACAGTGAAAACGAGACACTGCAATAAAAACATTGCGTTTGCATGTCTTCTGGCACTCTGTGCATGTAGACTCTGGATGATCGTGCACTTATGACAGATGCAATCAGACTCCTAACTGTCTTGCAAATGAATCGACGTGCTTTTAATCCTTTTCCAGAATTTCCATTTATTGTGGAGATGATGTCTAACCACCTCCAACAACTTCAATAACTGCTTTCTTAGGATCGAGAACAGTCCTGGTCAACACCACCCTTTGGGACATGGAGGTCCTCACATGATGCCACCTGGATCAGCTGAACGGTCTAATGGATAAGGCGTGGAGGACCTGGCATGCTTGGCGGGGAAAGGGGAAAGGCAGTGATCACAGAAACAACAGGGGTGAGACACATTATTTATGGGAGGTTGAAGAAGGGGCGAAGGTGACAGGATAAAATGGTAATGGGGGACACATTATTTATGAGAGGTTGATGTGGAAAGGGGTGGGACAGATGTCGGAGGACGAGGAGGGGCCAAAGAAAATGGGCCATGTCACATGGTTAAGTGGAGAATAGATGGCAGGGGAGAAAGTGGTACAGTAGGCGACACGACAGGAAGGGGGC
>SNQJ01S0022381.1:67972-82159 GCA_010110895.2 Picea sitchensis | reverse complement strand
TTTGACTTGGTTGGAGTCTTCAAATACACCTGTAAACATCATGAAACTCATCCCACTTTCATATATAAGTGTAAACATGTCATTTTCCCAATATTTAATCATAAATTCACTCAAAAACACTAAAATAAATGCATTGGAAAATAATATGGCTAAAAACCCATGTCATCATGAAAATGGTTTAATGTAAGGGTATGGGAAAGAGAAATATGGTTAAAATTGAAGTGAAAGTGAATTGAAAGTGAAGTGAAAGGTTGGTAAAAAGATGGTACTTTGGCTACCCAACAATGACCTCGGTTTGGCCATTTGTTTGGGGGTGGAAGGCCGTGGATTTGGTGAGCTTGGTGTCCAATAGTAACCAGGGGATCGACCCGAATGTGATAAGAAATCAAATGTCCCGATCCGATACAATGGTTTGTGGGATTCAAAAATGTACCCAGACTCGTTCAAAGAAGAGCTTGGCAGATTCTGATGTGATTCTCTTCTTGTTGGAAACTATAATCACTATCTTAGAAAAGAGATAAACAACCACAAAACACAGTCATTTCCTCACTTTGTGGATGGGAGCCCTGACATGTAGTCCATTGAGATGGATTCCCATGGCCTGTCAGGAGTAGGAAGAGGGGTGTACAGGACATGTTTATTAGTGGTCGGTTTGGCAATAACAGAGGCAATGCATGATCTGATACACTTGCTGACCTCCTGTTGAAGTTTTGACCAGTAGAAATGTTTCTGTAGCATCGCCACTGTCTTTCTGACGCCAAAGTGTCCTACCCTATTGTAGTGGGATTCCCAGATCATCTTCGCTCGCTTGATGGAATGTAGATATGGCCTAGGTGACACAACAACCAATCCCAAAGATGGAAAGAATAAACAATTGCATTTGCACCCACATTTTCTAGGTGGTAGTGAATTCTGGGTCTGTCTCATAGAGTTGGCGCCATCCATAGGTCTCATGGCCGCAAGAGTCTAGCACCGTGGTGAGTGTCGTGATTGGCGGTCTACTGAGGCAATCAATGATGCACTTGGTGCTTCTTGTTTTATACTTGATGTTGAGGTGTAATTTCTGTAAGTATGTGGAAAACTTTTGATGGCGGTCATTCTGTAATTTTCCTTGTGTCTACATGAACTGCAGTGGCTTATGATCAGTGTGGATAACTATCTCCTTCCCAAGAATGTGATGGCTCCACTGGCAATAGGCTTTCACAATGGAGTACATTTCTTTGTCGTAAGTAGGGTACTTATGGACAACGTATGATAGTGTCTCACTATGATAGGCCACGGGATGGATGTGCTAAGTGAGAACGACACCCATATCATAGTATGCAACATATATTTTGATCTCAAAGGGTTTCTGTAGGTCTGGTAGTGAAAGTACTGGGGATGAGCACAAGCACTGCTTAAAATTATCAAATGATTATTGTTGGGACCTGCGCCATGCAAATTTTTCCTTAATACCACCCCCGGTTATTTGGCTGAGGGGCCATGCAATATGGGAGAATCCCAACATGAACCTGTGGTAGAAATTGGCAAGGTCTAAGAAGCTTCGAAGCTCAGTGAGTGTGGTTGGGGCTAGCCAGTCATGGATGACTTGGATCTTGGATGGATCCACATGTACGCCATGCTAATCAACAATGTAGCCTAGGGAATGGACCCTGTCCATGCCAAAGGATCATTTTCCCAAGTTGGCGTATAGCTTGTGCTGTTGCAGGGTTTGCAGAACCTACTGAATATGCTGCAAGTGTTCTTCCCAAGACTTGCTGTAAATGAGAATGTCATCCAGATACACCACTACAAAATTATTGTTGAATGGTTGTAGGATATTGTCCATCATCCTCATAAAAGTGGCTAGAGCATTTGTCAAACCAAAGGGCATGACCAACCATTCAAAAAGGCCTTCCTTTAACTTGAAGGCGATCGTCCATACATCTGTCTATTCTATCGGAACCTGGAGGTAGACATATTTCAGATCAATCTTACTAAAGTATTTGGCCCCTGTGAGTTGATCAAGGAGGTCTTTGATTAAGGAAATTGGGTACCTCTTTCTGACTGTGATTTTATTCAGGGCCCGATAATCAATGTAGAGTCACTGGGTTCCATCTTTCTTCTGTACCAACACGATTGGGCTCCCACAAGGTGACGAGCTGGGTTATATGTTCCCCTTGTGGAGAATTTCTTGGATATGTCACTTGATCTCCTCAGTCTCTAACATAGAGCAATGATAGACTGATCCATTGAGGAGTGGTGCGTCGGGGGTCAGATCGATGGGTGCTTGACCTGACAGTGAAGAGGTACCCTGGTAGGTGAGGAGAATATATCTGAGTATTCTTCAATGACCTTATATACTTGCTTTTGTTGTGTGGAGAGGTTGGTCACAAAGACCCTAAATGTGGTTGTGATCTTTCACTCATTTCGAGAGAAAATCATGAAGAAGAAAAACTTTCCTATCTGAGAGATGACCTTCCTGCATTTCTTGGTAGAGATCAAGGAAATAACACTAGGTGGGACTGCCTTGGGTATCCTGTAATTTTTTTTGTTCAAAGTAATAATAACACTACGAGGCCTAGACTCATATACATCATGGAATTTCCATAAATAAGGTTGGCCCAAAAGAACATCAGAAACTTCGAGAGGAGCAACATCACACAATGCCTCGTCTTTGAAGGGCTTGATGTCGTACGACAATCAACACTATTGGCTGATGCAAAGATCGCTTCCTTGGAAAAGCCATCCAAGGGTGTAAGGTTGTGGGTGTGGCATTGTCGGCAGGGCCAACCGCTTGACAACCTCTGTTGAGGTGAGGTTCTTCTAGCTACCGCTATCAATGATGAAGTGAAACGAGGTGCCTTTTACTCACATCTGTGAATGGAATATTCACTCTCCTTCTTCTGGCTAGTTTGGTTCATTAGGCTAGATATTGGTGGTAGAAATGGTGGCACTGGGTTCCGTGTCAATGATTTGTATTCCCCTTTTTGGTTCTGATTTAGAGTTAGAACCCGCATATGATTCAAAGGATTTCACTTCGGCCACCAACGACGACTTTGAGCGACAATCAACAGTGTTATGGCAAGGGATATTATGGAAGTTGTACCACTTATCGGTATCTTTCTTTGTCTTTCCAGTGTCCTTATTTGCTTACATATTGGACTGGTTGTCCTAATACTGACACTCTTTTATCTGTCCTTTGTTCTGTGGGTTGGGGCTACCCTTTCCTGGCTTTTGTTGTGAGGGGTTCCCGGGCCCAAATTACCGCATATTTTATTTGAGATTTTTCTCGATTTTGATGGCATATCAGTAGGCTGTGCCCAAGGATGAGATGTCCAGAAATTCCATTTAGGTATGGATGTATCTATGCAGAGCACCACAATACTTGAGAACCAAATTCCAGTCTGAATCTTTGATACCCAGTTTGGTGTGCAAGGTATGGAAGATATTTGTGAACTCTGGCAATGCTTGGTCTCTTTCTTGCCGCAGTGTGGTCCATTTGGTATACAAGTCGTCATAACTTCCAACAGGGTAGTATTTTTCCTTAATAGCATCCCTGAAGGATTCCTAAGGTGGTCGTGACTATAAATAATGAGGGTTCCTCTATTTCCTTTTGCTCACAGAAAGTTTCCCACCAATATTTGACATGGGGAATGACTTTGAGGAGGGAAAAAGTAGTCTTTTCTCTATTCGAAAAGTTATGGATAGAAAAATACCCTTCTAGTAGATTCAACCACTTGTATACACCATCTGCATCTATTTGACCTTCAAATACATGGATATCGAATTTTATTTTTACTTTGAAGGGGGTTGTGCCTCCGCTCGAAGAAGATGCGTCGCCTGTTAGTAGCTGCCGAAGGATTTGCGTGAAACTATCCATCACGGCGTTCCTATGTTGTGTGAGGGCTTCCTCAAGCAAAATTTTGAAAGGATCTCCTGTCCCGTCATATTTATTTTCTCCTGCCATGAGAGGTCTCTTGGGCGTGCGAGAGATTTGGTCCTCAAGAGAAACAAGCTCGAGACCCAATTATTTGTACTCTGACCTCGTTGGGGAAATGCATTAAGATGACAAGGATCAAACCACTATGATACCACTGATACAGATTTTATGAGTAGAAAAAAATGACTACAGATTATTAACAGATACTTAACACAAAATAACAGAGTTATAGTAAAACTAGTTTTCTATTTAATAAGGAAATAAGCTGAAACTGTAAAATGCACCGAAAAACAAGCTTGCTGGAATGGTGGCGGCTTATCTTTGAGAAAATATGTGACGACTGTGCTCATTTGCAAGAATATGATTACAATGAGTCTCTGAAGGCCATTTTACAATAAACAAGAGTGTAAAAAACCCTAGACATCCAAAAACCTAATCCTAGGAGATGAACCGCCAAAAGTCATGTGGTTCCTGTTTGGGTAAGTCAGTACATCAACTTCACGGGGTCGTAACTTTTGCATATGATCTCCGTTTTAGGCATACGATAGCTCGTTGGAAACATCTATCCGAGTACATTTTTTGAAAAAACTTTCATGATGATATTTTTTGATTGCTACATACCGAAAAAAACATCGTTTAGGGTCTCAAAACAACTTTGGAAGTTCAGGACCTGAAAAACTACTAAAAATAGTAAATTACCAAAATTTCCAGAAAGCTGTTTTGAGCCAGCTAGAAAAGGTGGGTGGCCACTGATATCCACATGGATCAGGTCACCACCGCTTTATGACTTATTTGGTAGGTTATTACTTCAGAGGAATTGAACTACTTCAAAGTTCTAGTAACCCGGAGTATTGAAGATCCAAAATAAGATATGGACCGTTGAAGTTTATGGACACACGTCAACTGAAGATTAATAGAGTATACACACTTTGATGAAATTTACTCTGGGATAATTGGAAGTTTATAAAAAGAACAAAATCTCGAAGCTGTGAAGTACCGGAGGAAATGACAACCGTCCATCTCACGATTGAATCTCAACCATTAGATAAGGATACACAAATTGTGAGAAATGAGTTTTTTAAAAGAATGATTAGACCATTGATATGAAATCATGATCAACGATGAGGATTAAAACCATGGATTAAAGTTGCTCAATATATAACACTCTGGAAGATATCGCTTCGGAGATAACAAGAATTCGGTGAAGAGAAGAAAATTTCTGGAGTGTCGAAGTCTGGAGACCACGGTCCCAACACTAGACATATGGGGGCTGAAAATAAAAATTAGAAGAATTCTGAAGCACAAAACATTGATCTCGTGATAGAGGAATAAGGGTGAAAGAAGAGGCAACGCTTAATTTAATAAACCCGTGGTTCTACGCATATGGTCATATGAAAAACATAGTTTGAAGGAAGCGCCTCTGTAGAAATCGATTTCTACAACATTTGTAGTGACATATTTTTATCCAGGACATAATAAATGCAAAACAAGGGAAATGAATTCTTTAAATCAAACTATTTGTTTTTTATTTGCTAGTTTGTTCATGACCTGCAGGACTAGCATGTGGCTGAGAAACCGTGACTCATGGCCATCTAAGCCATCAAAATCACTCGGGGATCGCACCCGGCCTGAGCCACACCAACCCTGATCATGGCTGGATTTTTTGTCCCCACAGATTTGAACCGGTTACTTTAACATCACAGAGTGCCTTAACAACACACTCCATCACTGACTGTCCTACACCTCGGGGACTGTCTTTGAATCAAACTATTAATGATAATAATAATAATATAAATTATTATTAATAATGTGTATGAAGAGGTGTAATGGTTCAAACAAAGGGACATAATGCTTCAAACTCGTACAAATTGGGAGACTATATAAACAAAGAAGTATGGTGAACAAAGGGTAGTTGAATTTGTTGAAGTATATATATTTATATATAATGGATTGAATGAAGGTTCATTCTATCAGGTTGGTTCCTATTTACAAGTTGGTTCTTGTATGAGGATCGGATTTCTCACATCTGAGTTGGATCTGAGATCAACAAGTTGGGACTTATTATGAGGGTTGGATTCCTCATTTCTCAGTTGGATACAAGAACTACAAGTTGGGTATTGTAACAGAGAGTTGGGTCTCTCATAATTGTTTGAAGATGAAGATTGATCTTATGTATTCATTCAAGTTAAATAAATAAAATATTTATTCTTTTATATATTGGTTGAGAAATTGAAATAAATATATGTTGTTCAATTAATTTATGAAAAGTGGAAAATTGTCCAAAGTTTTGTGACACTAATTCAACCTCCCAATCAATGTCAAGTGTACATTGTAGATTTTCTGAGGTCCTATGAGGCTGCCAACTAAGGTCTGTCTTTGACCTTAGTATGTCTCTAAGTTTCAATTGTGTGGCTGTCTTCTTTTGCTGTTTTAGGATAACAAACAATCACCCAACTTTCTGCTCAATATTTTGATGGTTAAGTGCTCTTTTAAAATGCCCTTGAAAGTGTTTTCTTTACTCAATGTCAGCACATGAAATATAACTTAAAACACATAACACTACCTCTATATCTTTAACTTTAAAATGATGATCTACACTTCTAAGCATGCATAAATTTAACACAGGTATTTTTGGTCAACATGACCTTGGATAACCCCACCCCCCCGAGGAAAACCAGTTTGGGATATGTGTCTATATAATGATGATCAAATCATGAGATAAAAAAAGTAATACAATACAAAGGAACCTATATACATAACAATCTCCTCACAAGCCTTTCCACAATATACAGAGAAATATGTGACCAAAATCAGGTGCGCCCTCTCCCTTTGTTTCTCTCTGCATTGAAGTGAAGTGCTCTCCTTCCTCTTTGACCCAATGAATAAATCCCTCCATAGGAATGTGCTCTCCCATGCTACCTTTCCACTGAAACTGTCAGAACTATCTTCCTCCAAGTGAAACTCCTACCAGGTAGCTATGCATCCACTCCACTAGTGCACCCTCCTCCTAGAAAATGTGATCACCATCAAATAACATAGGCCTAAGATGGATGCCTCTATCCATGGAAGCATGCACCCAATATCTCCTCTCCCAATGCAAGTGACCTCATCCTCATTCTCCTCCTACTCCTCCTCAAGTGAACAAAACAAACAATGAAGCCTCCTGCTCCCCAAAATGTGCACCCTCCTCTAGAAAATACACTCCTCTCTATGTAGCATGCGCCCTCCAAGGAAATGAATGCTAAACCTCCACGAATAACCTATCCATGCAAGATCAACCCAACACTATATTCCTCCTCAAGCTCTCAAGCAAGTTCTCCCTCCTCTCCTTGATAAATGTGCCCCTCCTCTTCTCCACAACTCACAAGTGAAGAAGGAATCTCAAAATGCACTAAACCCTCAATTTAGCCTCCTTTGGACAAGCCCTAATAGATCAATGGCCTAGATCCAATATAGCCAAGTCTAATAAGTGGGTTAGATCTCATTCAAAAATATCACTAAGGAACCCCACTTTCCTTAGTTTCTTTATGTCAATTAATTCACCCACATTGTGAATTAATTGTCACTTTAATGCTTAAGTGACATATTTCAATTTCGACTTAAATATCCTAAGTCAAAGTGAAATTGGAATCATAAATTAAATTACAAGGGTAATAATCTCCCCACTTTGTGCTTAGAGACTCATAAGCACATGGGGACCACTTCCCAAGGTACCCAAATCTCAACATACATTTCAATAGGAAGTACATCCAAACAAGGAGCATCAACTGGAGGAGCCAGATTAGTAAGTAGCAGTCAAATATCTACACAACACGAAGGTAGTAGTTCAACATAGTTCAGGATGGCAGGACATGATCCCATTATCATCTTACCAGAATTTCAAGGAGAGGCACATGAAGACCCTGAAGAAGAATTTATTCATCCGCGAGAAGATCTAGGAAGCAAAACAGATCAAATATGAGGATACAAAACTTGCGCAATTAGCTATCATGCTAAGAGACCGCACACTAGATTGGTAGATGAGCCTAGTTGTAAATAGTCCACTAGGAGTAATAAGGACTATTGCAGATGTGGATAAATTACTGATAAATTAATTTCAAAAGCCTAGCTCAGAAGATCTATACATGAATGAGATGATTGAAATCAGGCAGAAGCCAGGTGATTCTATTTGGGAGATTCATTAGAGGTTTAAGTGTCTCAAATTTAAGCTAAAGTATGTCATGACTAACATGTAACATAGAAATCTCTTTGTGAATTCACTATTACCACATTTGAAATACCCATTGAGACAATAAAAGTTCCAGACTTAGGCAAAAGGCTATGCAAGCAGCCTTACAACTGGAAGAGAACTAGTATCAAAAGACAAATCCATCAATAGAGGAGTTGAAGGAGGATATGAAGAACTAGACATTTCATCTTAACTAGAATAAGAGAAAAGAGAAAAGAGAAGATGTTTGGTGTACCACATGGAGGACGAAAATACACCATAAAAATGAATGTCCAACTTTTACGTAATACATGGAAACAAGAGTACCAAACCCTTTTCCAACATGAGGACTATGATGCGAGATTTGTAAGACACATGGGCATGATCCATATCATTGTCCAATGATGCAGAAGTATCAAACAATACCCAAGAGTTCATATTGCAATTTTTTCAAGTGAGTGGGTCATGATGATAAATATTGTAGGACGATGGAGTTGATGAGGGAAATAACTTAAAATACCTATAGGGTGCAAGAAGAAATGATGAAATGGAAATCCGCACCTTAGTTCAACTAAGTACCACCACCATATAACAATGCACAGCCGCAATAAAACAATGTGTAGCCGCAGTACAACACTGCCCAACCATAATACAACACTATGTAACCACAATATAACCTCACACAGTACAATCATGTACCTCAGTATAATGCACCACGAGGAGTTGAAACTAGATACAGAGGTGGAGGACGAGGTAGAGGAGGATTTGGAAGAGGAAGAGGTCTAGTAGTGTGCCACAAATACCAAAAAACAAGACATTATGCAAGGGAATGTTCACTTCCACAAGTGACATGTATGTACTATCGCGTAGAAAACCATGACAAAGAACCATGTCTGACATTATTGAGGAAGATCCAATATAAGAGAAATCAGAACAATCAAAATGTCTAGTGGATTTCTACAGAAGCCAGGGATGATGGAAGACACATCAACATAGTCACACGAGGAGGAGCTAAGACAAGAGATGATGCAATAATACAAGGTCCAGTGCCACACTAATGGGTAAAGAAAAACGCTGAACCACAGAAGCAGTTTGATGTGTGGAAAGAAATTAAAACATTCAAGGAGGCCAGACAAGAATTTCTCAAGCAGAACACTACATCTACCTCAGCTGCGTAGAAAAATCATAACTCTCCTATGTACGATATTCCTTCATCAATGGACCACACCAATGAAGCACAACCTTTAGAGAAAGTAAGTACCATAAAGAATTTTCTGCAATCCCGTGTTAAGCCACTGAATAATCCATCATCTGCTAAAGTTTTAAAAAATATGTTAGAAATATGTAATACAGAGGTAGAGGGGAAGTTAGAGTAGAAAATAGTCAACCACCCCAATGATTGAGCTCTTCTTACAAATAACAAACTAAAAGGAAATGATGAATAAATCCAAAGCGCATTCACTCAAGAGGTGATGTGAATGGCCCAATGAAATTATGCTTATATGCTCCAATGAGGAAAGAGGTTCCTTGCAGGAGAATAGAGGCAGCATAACAATACAAATAGATTCTTGGAAATATAGTGCACCCATGGCCTCTTTTTATAGCAAATCTTTGAGGCATTAGTCAACCAGTCTTTAGAGTGAACAAGGAGCCATTTAGGGCACCTCTAGGTCTTTGACCAACCCCCCACTCAGATTAAGATTGGATTTGAGGGTCAAATAAACTTGGGAGCTGAACCAAAAGTGGGTGGGAGGCCGACCAAAATAATAAATGTGCCGTTATGAGGTGTGCGCAGTTTTTTGCATCCACAGTCGCACATCGGGCGCATGTGCGCTTTTCTGGCATTTTTTACTAGCGCATGTGTGTGCGCTTCCTGTGTATTCTGAGCACATGCTGATTTTATAACTGGTTGTATAGTTTTGGGCCCTTTGGAAATGCATTTTTTGGGCCATGGATGAACTAATAGGTGTTTGGAGATGCTAGATTCTTATAACCATTTCTGGATGAAATTTCACTGATAATAGATTCCTCCTGATGTATGAGGTTAGGAGCATACATATAGCCGAAATATATCAATGTTTATTCTACTGAGAGTACTTTTGTAAGAAAGAGTGTTGAGGGGAGTTGCAAGAAAGACCCATTGGAGGGAGAGGGGAACCTATAGGACCCGAACTCTTCACAAGGTGTGGAAAAATAAAATTGTGTACAAACGAGGTGGGCATGCCCCATGCTCGTGTCATGTAACTCAAAAAATGTATGAGACAATAACTGAAACTGTGTGTTGGTTTAGATGACTGCAACACCCTCGGGGGTGAGTTGATAAAGGCAAAGGACAATTTTGATGGTGAAAAAACTCTGAAAAGAGACGATGACACCTATGAGAAGTGTCGAGGAGTTGCAGGCATTGATGGCCCAACAATTTTCAGAGGTCTTCGAAAAATATAAAAAAAACTGCAATAGTCACAAAGTAAGACCCACCGCAACATGAGAAAGTGTTGAATTCGAATGTCACGGGGGTCAATGACAACAAAGAGAAATTCTGATTCTCTCTGTGCCGTCTGAGATGTTGGAATTACTAAGACAACTGAGAGGGGGGGTGAATCAGTTGTAATTGAGCTTAAACAATTTTTATGTCTATTAAAATTATTAATCTTTCTTCAAGTGATCATCAACAATATACATCACATGGACATTAAAAGTAAAGAGCATCAGTCACACATAAGGTATACCCAGAGACATATTTTTCACGAGGAAACCCATAAAGGGAGAAAACCTCTTCTTCTTCGAAATGATAGGCAGTCTTTTAAGTTCTGTACATCATCTATAATTGAGCAACAACTCAATATGAGGCTGCTACCTCTGTTTTACAAGATGCAACTTGTTTGAGAGCACCAACTCTCTGGTTTCTCTAGCACCCACTAGAAGGAAGCACCAACTCCCTTAATGTTCCAGCACCAACTGGATGGAAGCACCAACTTCCAGTTACATAGGCTCCAACCTGTATAACAGAGAACACTTGTTCTCCCTTGCACCACCCTGCCACCCTGGTTTCTTTGGCTGCAACCAGATGAAAGCTACAACTTCCTGTGTTCAAGTTCTCGCTTGAACCTCTGAGGACAAAAGTCCTCCCGAGCACCTCCCAACCTCCCTAAAATATGAATAAATAAGTAAACAGTTAACTATGCAGATTAATCAGTTCTTACCAATGTCTCTTTGTTTTGTAAATCTAGTCTTCTTCTAACTGTTATGCAATTCTTCTCTTCCTCTATTTGTTCCTTAGGTCTGCTCTACATCAACTTCCTCTGTTATTCTTCTAAGCTTCAAGTTTTCTTTCATTATCTGTTACTCTTCCCTGAGCTTCATCTCACACTCTCCATATTTTCAATCTCACTCTCCGCTCTATGATTTTTCTTTTCTTACAGTTTCATTCATTTTCATACGGAACAACCGCACACACGTTGTCTATCTCATTTCCTTTTATTCACACCTCCCTGACGGTTCCACTTCCCATTTCCTTAGACAAAACAAGGAAAAGTGTCAGAGCAACTGAAACACTAACTGATTCGCAATCATGAGTCCATTTTACTAACAGATTCGTAACTGAGGAGTTAACTGTGAGAGAGAACAATAGCCCTCCAATCTTCGTTCAAATTCACCTACACGGTTGGATTGGCCTCATGATATCTTGCATTCATTTCAGCATTTATGTGGCTAAGCTTAGCACCTCTAGCTTCTACCTCCATCTTCCATCGATGTGATCAATGGCTATGACCACGCGCTTATGCATAAAGCACTTTCACGATTTCTCATTTCATGATTTTCAACACTATGCTGCGTTGACCCCAAGTCAACAAAATTTTGATCGCTTGCCACATGTCCTATGATTCGACAGTCTAGATCTGATCTTGATTCAACGGCTGCGATTGAATCGTGATTGCTGCATTGTTTTCTTTGCCTCTCCATGTCGCGATTCGCGAAACTCCGATATGGTGTTAAATCAACGGTTCAGATCTGGTCTTGATTGAACGACTGATATTGAATCGCGATTTTAACATTCTTGATGTTCGGTGTTTTTGTCACTTCAAAGTCCCGATCCATGAAACTCCTTAATGGAGTCGGATCAATGGTCCAGATCACATCTTGATCTGACGACTCAGATTAAATCATGATTTCGCATATCGCGACATCGAGATTCCTATTGTTAATAATCTTTGACATCTCGAACAATCGATCCCCGAAACTCCGACATGGACTTGAATCAACGGTCCAAATTCAACCTTAATCTGACGGCTCAGATTAAATCGTGATTTCGCATATCGTGACATCGGGATTCCTATTGTTAATAATCTTTGACATCTCGAACAATCGATCCCCGAAACTCCGACATGGAATTGAATCAATGGTCCAGATTCAACCTTAATCTGACGGCTCAGATTAAATCACGATTTTTCATATCGCGATATCGAGAGGTTAGGGAACTCGATTCCTTTGACTCTCCCGTCACAGAAATGACAATATATCCCCACGTGTCCTGCCTGATGATGGACGGTCCTCCTTGATGATGGACGGTCCTCCTTCTTTCAGGATTTTGTGAGCTCCGCTACTCCTTGCACTTTAAAGAACATGCAGGTTCTCCTTGATCCAACGATGATCGGGTCCTACGCTTGGATCTAATGTCTGATATCTGTCCTCCTCTTCATCACTCTTCTTGTCTACATTCAGATCTGATGGCCCTCGTTCTTTCAGGAATTTTGAATGGGGTCCAATGATTAGATATGCTTCTCAAACCTTACGGGCCTACCTCTTCAGCGTGATCTTATTCAGATCTGATGACCATCGAGAATTCAGGAAGGGATCCAATGAACACGGTTGTTGCTCTTCCTCGATTATCACTACACCGTTGATCATCACAGTTGTACTCATGCCATCATCACTACTGTACTTGCCATACTTTTGTTTGCCTGTCTGTTATAAACTTCCTGTACTCATGCCATATTCATTGTTGTACTTGCCATCAATGACAAGCATTCACTGTCTGTTAAAATATTTGCCAACAATCTCCCCCTTTGGCATTGATGGCAACACAAGCACCCACATGCATTCAGACTCGACTCTCCTCCCGAACTCTTTTCTCCCCCTTTGACATCAATGTCAAAAAAAAGAAACATTCTTCCCCTAATCTTGTTGCAAAACATACTCCCCCCGTCGACTACAAGCACCTTGGAAGTACACCAGATATTCAATATGTACTCCCCCTGACCAAGTGAGAAGATTAGACACATGAAGTTATAACCCCCAAATTTTGACGAGGATATCCAAAAGGGGTCACTGCTAATGGTTTAGTAAAAATATAAGCAATTTGTTATGTAGAAGGTATATAATTTAGTTGAACAATTCTGTTTGTAACTTGTTCTCTGAGAAAATGGTACTTTATTGGAATATGCTTAGTCTTGGAATGGAGAACAGGATTCTTGGAGACACTAATGGCACTGGTGTTATCACAATGAATTGGAATAGGATCAATGCAAGTTACCTTCAGATCTGCAAGAGTTTGTATCATCCATAAAATTTGTGTGCAGCAAGTAGCAACAGCAATGTATTCTGCTTCTGTAGTGGATAATGAAATGGATCCTTGATTTTTACTAAGCCATGCAACTAATGAATCACCTAGAAAGAATGCTCCTCCACTGGTGCTTTTTCTCTCATCAACACAGTTTGCCCAGTTTGCATCTAAATAAGCAGTTAACTGGAAATTTTGATTTCTAGGATACCACAGACCATAAGTCATTGTTCCCTTCAAGTATTTAAATATCCTTTTGACAGCTACCAAATGAATTTGTTTAGGAGAAGACTGAAAACAACCCACCATTCCAACAACTTGCATTATATCAGGACGGGAGGTTGTGATGTATAGAAGACTGCCTATCATTGATCGATATGTCCTTTGATCAACATTAGGTGAGATATCATCTTTACTCAGCTTGCAACCAACCACCATAGGTGTGCTAACTGTAGAGGAATCTTCCATCTGAAATTTCTTCAACATCTCTTTCAAATA